>PISW01013632.1:8871-23864 GCA_004023785.1 Mungos mungo
CCCCCCCCCCCCCCCCCCCCCCCGCCCAGAGCCCGGCTCGCTGTCAGCGCACTCGAGGCCCCGCACAGCCCGGGGCAGGGCCCTCTCGGGGCTCCCGGGACCGCGGACGCCCTCCCCGCCGCCTCCGCCACCGCCTGTCCCCTGACCTCGACGTCTGAGGGCGGCTCTGCCTGCAGGATCCCGCTGGACCCCGCTGGACCCCGGACAACACTCCTTCTCCCCTCCCAACCTCCTCAGAGACAGTAGGTGCCACGCGTGTGCTGGGACCCGGGGGCTGCCGGGTGGCTCCTCAGACCAGGCCTCCCCCCGCGCCCGCAGCCCGATGGGCTCAGAGCAGCTGCGGCTCCTGGGGTCCCCCACCTGTTCCTTCCACATACACCGTCTTGGGTCCCCTGAAAACGGCCGTCAGGCGGGCAGGGCCCCGAGGAGAAGGGCCCTTTCCGGAAGCACTGCTTCCGTGCTTGTCATTCCTGTGCTCTGCAGCGACCAGACCTACGGGCTCCAGGTCATGTGCTGAGCCCCCTCCCACCCTGACTGGCCACCCCCCTGCCATATCCCCCCAGCCCTGCCGATCTGCTCTCTGCGGCGGCTGACCAGCCAGCTCCGTGGGAGAAGTGCCCCGTCTGTGACCATCCCGGAGCGAGAGGACAGAGAGGCCACTGTTCAAGCCCTCTTCACGGACCTCTGTCCCAGGTCCCCCCTCCAGCGGCCCCTGCCGGGGCGTCACCTTCCAAACAAGGGTCCCCGCCTGCAGGTCTTCACAGGCAGGGGAGAAAGCTAGGGCTCGCGGACTCTGGGAGCCTCACTCGGGGCCCATGGCCTGGGACTCCGACCTCACCCAGCTCCCCGCTCAGGGCCAGAGCCCTGGAGGGGCCGCAGACCAAGCCCCCCACCCCCACAGCCTTCTCTCGTACCTAAAGACCTCGACCATCTACCTTCTCCCATTCCTCCGTGCAGCCACTCCCACCGTCAGGCATTCTTCTGGATTCTGGAGCTATAGCCCTGAACACCGCACGCGTGGCTCCTGGCCCCATGGGGTGTGAGTCTGGTGGGGAAAGACACTTGGGCCACTCAAGAGCAAAGTGCCCGGATGGGCGGTGCCATTAAATCAGGTAGTCAGAGAGTCAAGACCCGGGGGAGAACACCACAGATGGAGGTGGCAGGGGCAAAGGTCCCGGGGCAGGGACCAGCCTGACTTGCTCTGGGAGGGAAGGCAGGCAGGGGAGAGGGTCTTCAAGGAGGCTGAGCTGACGGACGGAGCTGGTGCGTCAGTGGCTCACAGCCAGGTTTGTCCAGGAGATGGGGCGTTGGCACAGGGAATCTTCCAGCAGAGTGCTGGGCAGGGAGCACTGTTCCACTGTGCAGACAAGAGGCCTCACAGCTAGAAAATCACGACCCGGGATGGGCTGACTGGAAAACCTTGCTCTCCTCCCTGGGATGTGCTGTCTCAGCCCCCACCTCCTCGTTGGCCCTGAACTTTGCAGAGCTTAGCGGCCCGCCCCTCCCTTGCACGGACCCCTCCAGCCCTGCACCCTCCACAGTCCCTTCTGCGCACTGCCTCTCCCCTCGCCCCCAGGCTCCTGTGCCCCGAGCACTCTGCCCTGGGTCCTGACACTCTGCCCCCAGCTCCAGGGGGGCTCCCTGCTCCCCCCCCCCCGTCCACCCTCACTGCTCTGATCAAGTCAAACCCCCAGGCTTCCCACCCGCAGCGGGCACGAAGGCCTGAAGTGGATTCTCGCGCAACAAGGTTGACAGAGCCTCATGAACCGCGTGGCCTGAGGTCCGGAACCAAGGCTGCGGAGACCCCGGGGAGACCTCCTCCCTCAGAGTCCCGGGACCAACCTCGGACTCCCCGAGCGGGGAGATGCCCGTCACCGTGGGCGGCGCGTCGGCCCTAAGACATTCCGGCCGAAAGCCCTCTACCCACAGCTCGCTCAGATCTCGTGTCCCATTCATGGCGACCTGTGGTGACAAAACAAGACACGGCAGGCGGCAGGAAGCCATCAGCCGGCCGGGCTCTCCCGGGATGGGTGTCCTACAAACCAAAGCGGGGCGCTCTTGGTCTACGCAACAAGTCCCGGAAGACACTCGATCGAGTGCAAGGCGCCGTCCTGCGTCAGGTCCCGGTGAGGACCCAGCTGCGAGAGGCCGTCGGGGTAACGGAGCCCGGACTGGGCAGCCGGGAATCACGGTCACTTTGGTTCGTGGGGATGACGGTCTTGTACGAAGGAGGAAAGTGTCCTCTGGCTTTGAAGACAGGTTGTGCTGCAGGGCGCAGCAGAGCGCCTGTGACAGCACCAGCCGGCGGGGGTGAGGCGAGGGGATCAGCTCCGGGGTCACGGCTGCAGCCGAGCCCGGAAGTTTCCGGTCAGTGGTGATCACCTCTGCGTGTGTCATTACAAGAGCCTGGATCCTGCCATTGTCTGTGTCCTCACGGCAGCGACGGTAACAGCACACTCCCCGTGCAGGCGCAGGGCCTGATGCGTGCACGCGCACCTCGCCCAGAGAGCAACATCTTGGTCCACAGACGTCCAGGCAGCACACAGCACAGACCCCGGGGCCCTGGGAGGGGCTGGGACACGATAAGAACCCCCCACACGGCTCTGTCAGATGGCGTCCCCCCAAGGGAGGCAGCAAAGTGGGCTGAAAATGGAACCAATGTTTGCTCATTTGCATTCCGTTTCCCTCTGATTTGCATATTGTATACCAGAACCGCTAACCCCAGGCCAGTGAAATCAAATGCATGAACGGATCTACATACAGGATGTTCTGAGAGAGACAAACTCAGTCCTTAGGGTACGTCTGACCCCCTCCAAACCATGCACGCACACACGCGCGTGCGCGCACACACACACACACAGACACACACACTACTTCTATCCCCGCCTCCAAATAAACCTGTCAGGGGCGCCTGGGTGGCTCAGTCGGTTAAGCATGCGGCTTCGGCTCAGGTCATGATCTCACGGTCTGTGGGTTCAAGCCCTGCAATCAGGCTCTGTGCTGACAGCTAGCTCAGAGTCTGGAGCCTGCTTCAGATTCTGTGTCTCCCTCTCTCTCTGACCCTCCCCTGCTCATGCTGTCTCTCTCTCAAAAATAAATAAAAACTAAAAAAGACAAAAAAAACAAAATAAACCTGTCAGGGCTTTAAGAAAAGTCCACACTGTGCTGAATTTATTAATTCCCAGGATGCCCAGGGAAATCTGGCATCATGAGGGGGTTCCTACTGCGGCTTCCTCTCAACAGCTTTTCCCAGGACATCCCTGAACCTGCGATCTGACCCACCAGGGGCCATTTACGGAACAGACCGCAGTCCCGCGTCACAAGAACAAACACGGGGGGCACGGGGTTCACGGGGGGCACGGCGTTCGCAGCGGGCACTGACGAGGATCAGGATGAAGACACCGCTGTGAAGTCAAGCGGAACAGCCAGCGGGGCCGTCGGCATCGTGCGGAGGGGGGCCCTTCACTGCATCGTCCAAGGGTCCAGGCTCCCGGACCCGAAGGCTGTGTTTTCCATGCAGGACTGGGTGGGAGAGGGTCCGTGTTGGGGCCTGGAATTCAAGTGCTCCTGGCTCTCTGCACAGCCAAGGACGTGGATTTTCTCGCTCCCTGAGCATTCCGGGACCTCCGTGATCTCCAGGGGGAGGCTCGGACCCCAGGGGAATGCCAGTTGCACCTTTTGTTGAAATCCTGCTCATCGAATGTACTGCTTTTGCAATGGACCGAGCACCGGTCTGGGAGCCCAGGCCAAGAAGCCAAGCTCCGGCTCCACCGCCATGGACTCGCTGTGTTACTCTGAGCAAATGTCTTAACCTCTCTGGGCCCCAGATTCTTCCTCCCAGTCATAAGAGTGTTGGAGCAGAACAGTGATTCTTACCAGGGACGGATCTGCCCACCTGGAGGGAGGGATGTCTGGGGACCTGGCAGGTTGTCGTGATGGGGACGCTGCTGGCGTCTGGAGGGCAGGGGCCAGGAGTAACGCCCGACATCCTGCGTGCACCAGGCAGCTCCAGCAAGGCGTTACCCGCCAGGAATGTCAACCGCGCGGAGGCTGAGAGACCCTGGAGTAGACAAGCCCCGGCCCATTCCAAGTCAGTTCCGGGCCATCGGGAGGAGGGGACAGGACACGCCTGACCGGGCAGGATGTCAACTGGGGGAGTGGAGACGTCTCGCTGCCCCAAACCACGATGCCCCTTTAACCTGATGGACAACCATCCCGTATTTCCAGAGGCAAGAAACCGATTTCTTTATTTTATTTTTTAATGTTTATTTATTTTTGAGAGACACAGAGTGTGAGCAGGGGAGGGGCAGAGACAGGGGGGAGACACAGAATCGGAAGCAGGCTCCAGGCTCTGAGCTGTCAGCACAGAGCCCGACGCGGGACTCGAACCCACAAACAGTGAGATCATGACCTGAGCTGAAGCCAGACGCTCAGCCGACTGGGCCCCCCAGGAGCTCCTCTTCATCTTGTTTAGTGACGACCCGCGTGCACCTTCCCGGCCCGCGCTGGGGACCCGAGCCCGTGCGGGAACGCCCACTGCGTCCAGGTGCCCGGAGACCCGTCCCCGGCTGGGCAGGCTGGCGTCCAGGCCAAGGGCCGCCAAGCATTTGCCACTTGCCGTTTGCGCCTTCTCTCATGATTTTCCAAACCAAACAGCTGCTCGGGAGGCACGTTGAAGTGTTTAAAAATGAGGCAATAAAATAAATCACTCGTTCTCGGAAAACCGCCTGCTGGTTAGGAGGCTGCGTGCTTCTGCTGAGGAAACGTGGACCTGGGAACTCGGATGGCAGGCCTGGGGGCTGCACGCGGCCTGCGCAGGGGGGCAGCCGAGGTCGGCGGGCGTGCGGGCCGGAGAAGACCCTCTTCACACCCACGCGGGAGCGCTCAGCCGGGGTGGCCGTCACGGGGGGGTGTGCGGGGTGGGCCCCGGGCTGGCCGGCGTCATCCCTGCAGTGGCTTCAACATCTCTCAGGCCGGAGCCGTCCACCGGCGGCCCCCAGCTGGCCCTGCCCCGGCACCTGCCGCCTCTGCCTTCCTGCCCCGACCAGCCGCAGCCCCTAAGGATTTCTCAAGAAGGCTTTTTTTCTTAATTTTTAATTTTTTAAATTCTTTTAATGTTTATTTTTGAGAGAGGGCAGGGGCAGAGAGAGAGGGAGACACAGAATCCAAAGCAGCTCCAGGCTCTGAGCTGTCAGCAGAGCCTGATGTGGGGTTAAACCCACGAACCACGAGATCATGACCTGAGCTGAAGTCGGATGCTCAACTGACTGAGGCCCCCAGACGCCCCAAGAGGTGTTTTTTTTTTTTAAGGATTTTATTTTTAAGTAACCTCTGCACCCAGCATGGGGCTCGAACTCACAACCCCAAGATCAAGAGTCGCCTGTTCTTCCGACTGCACCAGCCCGGCAGCCCCAGGAGGGTTTTTGAGGGCTGGCCGTGAGCTTCAACTGGCAGCCGCGGAATCTAGAAAAGCACTTAGGATTAATCAAGTCATGACCTCACCCTTCACCCAACATCAGATGCAGCAGAGGCTTAAACGTGAAAAAATAAAACTGCACAAATGCCCGAAGAAAATGGAGAATTTCCCACGGGGAAGCCCTTTCTGAGTAAGACGTTAAGGCCAGAAGCTGTGAAGGAAAGGGAAATAAAGGTGGTGTCGTAAAGATGAAAATCTTCTGCCGACGAGCAGGAGTCCAGGCTGGCCGCTGCCATCGCCTGCAGAGCTGGAGCCGCCGCGCCCCCCACCTCCGACCTCACCCCTGGACTTGTCAGCATGGGCTCCGTTCTGCAGGGTGACGAGCAAACCCTGACGTAATGCAGCACTGATCGGTTCCACTTGTGTGAAGTCAGCCGCCACGTGCTGGCACTGACCCCAGAAGTGACATCGCCCGCTGGCTGGAGCCGGGCCCATGGGTCGCTGGCCGCAGGGGGCAGGGAGGTTCGGGCAGGCACGGGGCCTGGTGAACTCCGCTTTCATGGATGCTGGGGCTTGAACACCGTCTTGTGGCCTCTGCGTGAGCCTCCCCCTTTCTAGAATGTTGATCTCCCGGAGACCTGCTAGGCCTGCTCCCTCGCCTCCTCCGAGCGAGGCCTTTCCCGGTCACCCTGTTGCAGACGGGGACCTCCCGCACCTGCCCCGTCTCCGCGTCCCTCGCCCATCACCGTCCAGTCCGGCGTGCCAGGCGCAGTCCTGTCGGGAAAACCGAGATCACCGCAGGTGTTCCAGACGAAAGGTTTACTCTAGAAAACGGGCTGCTCAGGTGCACGAGTGGACAGGACACTGTGGGATTCACATCCATGGGCGGCAGCTGCTCACCCGGAGGCGGTGGGCCTTCTGGAAGCTGGGCCTAGGCTGTGACTCAGGGCCCTGAGGGACACTTGACCAGCCGAGGGGCCTGAGGGGTCCCCGTCTGGGGGCGGATCTCAGGGTGGGCAGCAGTGTGGTGCACTTGGTAGGACACGGTCAGGTCCCCGAGCTGGAACACAAGGCTTTCCTCGGCTCTAATGAGCGGCTCTAACCCTCACCCCACCCCACCCTAGAGCCGTAGGGCATGGGCTGGGCGTGTGCAAACGCGGGCGGGACCGAATGATGGACGGGTAGCTGGGAAGACAGAAGGACGCTGTCCTCAAGGGGAAGGAGCACCTTCAGTCGGCTTCTCAGCAGCCAGATCAAGAAACAGATCCGGAAGGGGCGCCTGGGGGGCTCAGTCGCTTAAGCTCAGGTCATGATCTCACGGTTTGTGGGTCTGAGCCCCATATCGGGCTCTGTGCTGACACCTCGGAGCCTGGAGCTGCTTCGGATTCTGTGTCTCCCTCTCTCTCTGCTCTGCCCCCACTCACTCTCTGTCTCTCTCTCTCTAAAATAAATAAACATTAAAAAATGCCAAAAAAAAAAAAAGGGAAAAATGGGGAAGGGACATTTCACCACAAAGGCCACACAATGTCAGATAAGCCACAAAAAGATGCATATCTATTGGAATGGCCAAAATAGAAAACGCTGGTAACACCCAGTGCTGGTGAGGATGCGGAGAGACAGCCGCTCACCGGGGGTGTGGACGGAGTGTGGTGCAGCCTCTCTGGAAGGCAGTTCGGCAGTTTCTTGGAAAAGCAGACATGGACTAAAGAAGATGTGGCGTGCGCGCACACACACACACAGGAAAACTACTCAGCCATCAAAAAGAATGAAACCTTGCCATCTGCAATGATGTGGCCGGAACTAGAACGGGCCATGCTAGGCGAGAACCGTCCCTCAGAGAGACGGACACCGTATGGCTTCGCTCACATGCGGAATTCCGGAGAAGCAGATGCACGTATGAGGGGGGCGTAGAGAAGAGAGGGAAACAGAGCACAGGAGCCGGGTAAGGACGGAGAACTCACTGAAGGTGGGGGAGGGGCGGACGGGCCGGCTGGGGGATGGGCACTAAGGACGGCACCTACTGTGCTGAGCACCGGGCGGGGTTTGTGCGAATTCTACTCCCAAACCCCACACTGCACTGAATGTTAGCTCAAATTTGAGTCAGGAAGACAGGGGCACATCTTGATAATTACAAAAAGAAAGGAAACACGCAGCCATCGCCACACGCCCAGGAACTGCTCTCTGGGGCCGCCGTCCCAGGGAAATGGGGGCTGCGTTCACACAGGGCCGCAGGGACGCGGGGCAGCTGCGTTCACGGCCCACCAAGCCCGGGGCGAGCCCGGGCCCATCGGGGTGAACGGTGCCGTCACGGTGCCCACGTGGCACTCGCTGCTCTGCGACAAGGCCTGGGCCGCGGACACGCATCACCCCGTCAGGGAGGCTCCAGGAGGTGTGACAAGTGGGAAAGGCCACCTCCGAAAGGTTACAGCCTGCGGGAGTCTCTTCGTGTGGCATTTTCGAGATGACAAAGTTTCCGAAGCGGAGACCCGTGGCTGCGGAGGGCTGGGGACAGCGGGAGGCGGTGCGGCCATAAAAGGGCGATGACTATACGCAGGTGATGGATGAGTCACCGGGTTCTAACTCCTGAAACCAGTACTGCCGTGTAGGCAAACTAACCCGAATGTAAATGAACACATTTAAAATAAAAATAAATGAAATGAATATGAAAAGAAAAGAAAGAGGCAATGGCAGGGCTCTCCGGGGACAGAGGTTGTGTACTTGGACTGTGGGGTGGTGGGTACGTGAATCTACACGGAGCAGAACTGTCCGGAGACACACACCCACCCACACACAGGACGGCAGGGACACGGGGAGGGGGTGGGGGGAGGGGACGAGTGGGCCTGCGGCAGCTGGATGACCAGGCTGTGAGGCACATGTCACCACTGGGGGGAAGTGGGTAAAGGCTACAAGGATTTCTGGGTATTCTCTCCTACAACTGCGTGTGGCTGCATCTATAATTACTTCAATACAAAAAAACACAAAAAACCCCAGACACAAGGCTTCTCCTGTACTAATACCTGATTCAAGGAATTCATTTGGGTTTGCTATTTAAAAAATAAAATAAACCACAGTGATGTCATCAGTAAAAAAAAAAAAAACCCAAACACCAACTTTGCATTCTCACACGGACACTGAAAAAGCGGGCTTCTGCACAGACTTGGGTCCCTGTGTCACCAGTCACCTGGGCCGTGGTGGCCGGAGGTGCTCCGTGGCATCATGGTCTGAGCAGGTCCGCAGGCAGCTCGGCCGCTCTGTCACGGGACCCCAGCCCTAATCAGCGTGGTCCTGTGGTCACAGAATCAGCTCGCACCGTAGGGAGCAAACAGCAAAAGGCGCCTAATCACAGAACGACAACAGAGGCCGTCCGGCTCCGGTCCCCCACGCGGAACTCAGACCTGGCCCCCTCTCGTGTCCAGGCACCAGGGGTTCCCACTGTGGTTCTGAAAGCAGGTGCACCTCCCGCCCCACCCCGCGGTTGTCTTGGAAACGTCCCAAGCAGGAAGCCACCTGCCCTTCTGGCTGCGGCCCCAGCACGTGTCAGCCGGCCCGGAGGCCGAGGAGCGGGTGTGGGGCTCTCTGCCCCCATAGTCCAGAGCCGTGGGGCCCGGGGGCCGGCCCTGGACACGGAGACACGCCAGCGGCAGTGCCCTGACAGGGGTCCAGCCAGGGCCGGGCAGGAGGCACGGCTGGCGAGGACAGGAAGTAGGACCCCAGCTTCCTGGGAGGCCGAGCTCAGCAGGACGGATGTTCTCTGTCCTGAGATGATGTCCACCCTCCGAGCTGTGCCCACGTGACGTGCCCGTGCTTTGCCCTTTGGTGAAACGGTGGGAATGAACAGCCCATGCTCACGCTGTGCGTGTAGTGTGCGTGCATACATGCGTGTGCACGTGTGTGGGAGTGCACGCACACGCCCACATGTCACTGCTCACGATTCCTTCGGAAACGCTCTGGTCCACGAAGTCCACAGCCCGAAGACCTGGGCGAGCAGCACCCTGGCTCCGTTTCAGATCAGAGTCCCACCTCCCGCCTCCGGCACACACCGACACCTTCCGTGGGACAGTGCTGTGCTGGGTCCCTGTCCCGCCATCAAGCCACCCCTGACCCCACAGAGAAGCTTCTAGAATGGGGCGAATCTGATGCACAAAGGTCTTGGGGTTGCAGAGAGTCCGTGTGGGGTTCAGAGGAACACGTAGTGCTTCCTGGGGCCTCCTTCCCAGGGGAGTGAGGGGTCCAGGCGGAGGGAACAGCAGGGGGGGAAGGCCTGGCGCCTGGGCAGGTGGGGGGCGCGGGAAGGAGGAGGGGGCAGACGGGGCCGGGGCCTGACTCCACCGCCGGCCCAGGCTCACTGCCCTCGGCTCCTTACACACGACGGTGCTTCTAGGAAAAGGGGTTTGCGTGGGTGCCGCCGGGAGCTTTGGACGGGACGCGCAGAGTCCACGCAGAGTAAGTTACCCGTCCGCCGCTCTGGAGGGCACTTGTGCACCTGGGCCCAGCGGCCGTGAACAGCGGCAGCAGGTGAGGGTCTGGCCCACAGAGGTGCCCTCTGCACCCCCGGCACCGTGGGCGCACCCGCCGCCGCCATGACCCTGCTCCCCCTGGGCCAGCCCTGCCTTCCTGCTGACAACTCCCACCCTTGGCTCTGACATCGCCGCCCCAGCTGGGGACGCGGGACGTGCGTCTCCGAGGTGGCCACAAGGTGGCACTGGGGGACATTCTCTGGCCTGACTCCCTTCAGCTTGGGCGGGCTGGAAAGAAGGATCCGCAGGGGGGCTGAGCTTGAAGTCCACCCTGGCCGGCGCGCCAGGACGCCCAGGTCATGCGTGCAGGCCTGGAGACGGGCGCGGGGGCGGGCCTTGGCCCCTCGCGGGTCCCCAGAAGTAGCCCAGAGAGAGCAGGTGGCGGATTTTTTTCTCCCCTTCATGTCCCCCTGACACAGAGCAGTTGGGCTGGTGCCTGAGGCTCGGGGGCTCGGAAATCCAAGGGCTCAGGAGTTCCTCAGTGGGCGTCAGCACAGGTCCTGGTGACTGAGTTCCTGAGCCCGACGGCGAGCTCAGGGTGGGTCACTGGTCGGTGGCGTCTCTCTGAAAAAGGGAAGGGTGGCGGGCAGCACAGGCCGAGGGCGAGGCTTCTGTGGGACCGGCCCCGGGCTGGGCCCCGGAGCGCAGCAGGGCGCGTCGTGGTCCCTCACCGCCTGCTGGTCTGCTCAGCTCTGCTGCCCGGTGCGCGGCCACCGCACGCAGATGGACCGTGCGCTGCGGTCACAGCAGCGATTCGGACCAAAGAAAGGACACCTGAGTCCCAGGGAGAGAGTCCGTGTTACCTTCCTTCAAGGCAGACCCCCGTCTAAAGCCCTAACTAGGAGCACCACCCCCCACAAACCTCTGTGCTGGAAAGCAGAGCTCAGCAGGGGCAGGAAAGCAATGACTCAACAGGCGCTCCCCTCCCCCTGCCCCCCGGGGCTTTCAGTGGGGATCCCGGGTTCAAGGCCATGGGCTGGCGGCTGCAAGCCACTGTTCCCAGGCAGACAGACAGACGCTGTGTCCTACAGTCCAAGGCTCTCAGAACACCCACAGGACCGCCACTGAGGATTCCTAAAAACACAATGTTGTGCGTGTGCAGCGCCTGCGTTGTTCCAAGTAGGCTCCGCGGTGGCCTCGGGTCACGATCGGAGCTGAGATCATGGGCCGGACGCTCCACCGAGCGCCCGGGCACCCCTCCTGCCCCGTTTTTATTTATTTACTTATTTATTTATTTAGAGGAAGAGGGCGTGCACACATGAACGAGGAGGGGAGAGGCAGAGAGAATCCCAAGCAGGCTTCCCGCTGTCGGCGTAGAGCCCAACGCAGGGCTTGAACCCACGAACTGTGACATCATGACCTGAGCTGAGATCACGAACCGGACGCTCAACCGACCGAGACACTTTCTGCCCCGTTTTTAAAAAGTTGTCCGATACGGACAGAGACCTTGTAGCCAGCAGGTGCCACACCCGCCCCGTCTGCGGCCTCACTGGCCTCGGGCTGGCGGGGAGCGGCCCCCCGGCCTCCCGGCCACACTGGTGATGTGAGGCCCCCCCGGGACCCTGCAGGAGGGCACGCGGCCACCTTACTCCAACCTGCTGCACGGACGGACACCTGTGTGCAGCTCTGCTGGATAGAAATTCCTTGCTGCTTCTTTCTTTCCCTGAAAATGCCAATACTCCGTTTCTTCCCACGTAAAGCTCGGCCTCTGAGAAGCCTAACTTCCCCCAGCATGCCTCGCTTTCACTGCAGTGATCTCTGGGCACGTGGTCTTGCCAGGCCCGTCCTTACGCTCGGCCGCTTTGCTCACACCCTCAAGACATGTCCCCTGGAAATGTCTTCACCTTGGGGCGCCCGGGTGTCCCACGTGGTTGCGCGTCTGACTTCAGCTCAGGTCATGATCTCGCGGCTCCCGGGTTCGAGCCCCGCGCCAGGCTCTGTGCTGCTCTCGACCCTCTGCCCCGTCTCTCTGCCCCTCCCCCAGCTGGTGCTCCCTCGATCAGAAAGAAACATTTAAAAATAAATCAATGTCTTCACCTTTGTCCCCTTTCTGATCCATAGGATTTTCCTCTTCTGCTCTTTCCGTTTCTCTTAAAGCCTCATGTGTTGCGGTTTCCGGTCTGTGTCCTTCCGAGCCGGTTTTCATTCCCGAAGAGCCTCCGTCCACTTCTCATTCTTGAGGCGTCACTTCATTTCTGGACTTTTCGAACGTGTGCTTTCCTTTTGTGATCATTCTCTTAATGACTTTCAGTTCATGAGAAACCAAAAAACCCACATAAAACAGAAACCAGACGCGACACGGAGAACCGGCGGTCGGCAGAGGGGTGGGCGTGAGGAGGCGCCCCCTCCCGGGGATGGAGTCACCGCGTCCCGGCGGCGAGGAGGCGGCACGGGGACCGCCGTCCAGGGCGCGGCGACGGTGTGCCGGGACAGGGGGGCCACGCCGGCGCACAGCTGCTGCGTCTGCGCGTCGTGCCCCAAACCAGTCACAGCCCGTGCCCGTGTCTGTCCCCTCTGCGGGCGCGTCTTCCCGGCTGGCGCTCGTCCGGAGGAGACTGCTCTCATTCTCAGCTCTGCGTGGACTTGACCTTGATGCTTTTTCTTCCCACCCCCCACCCCGCCTCCAGAGGGAGGGCGCAAGTGAACGAGGGCAGAGAGAGGGAGACAGAGAAACAGGGCTCACCCGAGGCGGGGCTCAAACTCACCAACCTCCAGATCACGACCCGAGCCAACGTCAGGTGCGTACCCGACGGAGCCCCCCAGGCGCTCTGATACTTGAGTGTGTCGAACTCCCAGAAGGAAGTGGACTTTAAGAGAGAGAGCACGACTATTTCTACAGAGCCCCGCCTTCCGCTGTCTTGGGGAATTTAAAACATGTGTCTTTGTTGCCAGAGGTTTCCGGCTCCCGCCGTGGACCAGCCTCCTCTTCTTCCTGTTCCTCCTGCTTCGTTTTCTTTTCTTCTTTTTTAATGTTTTATTTATTTTTGAGACAGAGAGAGACGGAGCATGAGCAGGGAGGGGCAGAGAGAGAGGGAGACACAGAATCGGAAGCAGGCTCCAGGCTCTGAGCTGTCAGCACAGAGCCCGACGCAGGACTCGAACCCACGAACGTGAGATCATGACCTGAGCCGAAGTCGGAGGCTCAACCGCCTGAGCCAGCCTGGCGCCCCTCCTGCTTCGTTTTCATCCCGCTCCTGGCAGGTGTCCCTCGGTGTGGGACGCTTCCTGGCGACTCAGCTGTCCTCGGGCTGGAAGCTTTGCAGTCTCAGTGCTGTCCTCGCACGGGGCTGCCACCAGCCTCTTCCCAAAGCCCTAACTTTCGAACAAAGCGATTCATCGGCTCGTCACGACCTCTTACCGAGCACGCCTCCGCCCTGACCGGAGCTGGACGGCGCCCTGCACGGCTGTGCTCGGTGGGTAAAGGCAGCACCGCGCCATAGGGGGATGCACACTACAGGTCTGTGGCCCAACAGACACAGTGACCGTGGTCCGCGACGTCCCACTGCGTCGCCACACTCCGAGGCGGCCGAGGGATGGCAGCAGGGACAGAGGCTCAGTGTCTCAGGCCTCCGCGGTGAGAATCCGACGCTAAACCAAAGGCTTGGGAACAGCCGGCCTGCCCGGAGGACAGGAGGGAGCGCGGGGCGCGGCGGGAACGGGCGTCAGCGAGGCCCTCGCACTGAGCGGGGGTGAAGCCTGGCACCCAGCTCCTCTGCTGACAGACTCGGCCCCAGACTGAGCTCGCGCCGTCCGTGCACTCACACCTGTGCCCACGCCGCGCCCGCGGCAGCCCCCACACACCCTGACTGGAAGAGCCATGACAGCGCCCGACCCGGGCGGCAAGCAGGCGCTCCTGGGCCCCGCCACCCTGCACCAGCTGGCAACCAGCCGGGGGAAGGTGGCCCAGGCGGGGGCCCCGGCTTCTGAGGGTCCACGCCTACCCATCCTCTTTCTTCTGAAGCCTCAGGATGAAAGGGTCCGTTTCGTTACTGAAGAAAGAGCGCACAGGGCGCCCTGTCCTGGGCCAGGTGTGGCCTCGTGGGGTTCAAGGTCCCCTCACCAGGAGCAAGGGAGCCGCGGGCTCCGGTCACCTTTGTGCCTGCGGCCCACAGCCGCGCCCCGGCTCCCGCGCCGGCCGGGCACTGCTCGGGGCCTTCTAGAACCCAGCACGCTGGCCCCAGCTCGGCCTTCAACCCCCACCGTCTCCCAGGAGCGTCAGACTCTCCAAGGTCTGCGGCTGCGCAGCTCACAGCAGGAAAGAGACGGTCTTTTCTTTAAACAGTTCACATTTATTGTTGGTAACAGTAAAAAAATCTTTTAAAGACTGTCAGTATTGTATTACCAAGAGTGAGGTAATATGTTTACAAAACATTTACAGAATTTGATATGCAAATAACGAATTTGGGGAGGAGGAGGAGTTAAGACACTAGTAAGAGAAGGGAAACCAGGAGAACCCGCAGTGCAGGGGTGAGGTGCGGGGCGCGGAGGCCGCAGGCTCGGAGGAGGAGCCACCTCGGAGCCGCACGACGGGACGCCCCCCACCCCCTGGGGCTCGCAGGGGGGGCACACGCGCCCTCCACCCCCCACCCCTGCGGCCGCCCAGCTGGGCCCTCAGAGCAGACAGGAGGCAGGGCGGCCCGGGACTCCGCGCCCCTCACCCACACCGGGGCGGCCGCGCGTGCGTTGGCTCGTGTCTTTGAAAACACAGCCTCTCCCGACACAACCCCACACGGCACATCTTTGTCACAAACGCTAACCCAATGCAACATCCAGACAGATCTGCAAATGGCCCGCTGGTCCCATCAAAAGCTGAAAAAGACCCGGGTCAACACCAGAGGGACCCTGCTTTGTAAGTGGGAGCGAAGAGAAATCGAGCGAGCCCACGTTCTGATCTGCTTCTATGAAGAATCCTTCGTAACTTAATTCACTTTTTACCCGCCCCGTTCCCCCCTGCGTCACACTGCTGCCCTCCCCACACCCCCCTGCCTGCACGCAACCCGCACACGCACCGCCTCACACACTCGTGCCCCCCTACACTGCCTCACACGCTCATGCCCCCC
>PISW01013633.1:0-25214 GCA_004023785.1 Mungos mungo
CAGGGACCACAGGGGCCGGCCAGGTTTTCTGACGACAAAGTCTGTGGTTTTGGGATCCAGAGGGGCTGTGATTCCACATTAGGGGGGGCAGCTATTTCGTTCTGTGCGATCTCACCCCCTGTGCAAAGCCCACGGAGCCACGCGTTACGGGCAGGGGGGCGGGTGGACACTAGATCTAAGACCCTCTTCCTCACACGACCGCCGCTTACAAACCGCAGCCGCTGGCTGCTCCGCTCGAGGCTCTGATGAGAAGTTGAAAAGATCACGTCGACGTCTCCAGGCTGACCTTCTGCCGGAGGGTTTCAAGTGCCACCTCGTTCTGGCCAAGCTGAGCGGGCAGAGCCACGTGGCGGGGAGTCAGGTAGCACGGGTGAGCAGGGCGGGTGCCCCTGGGGTCCTGGCCTCGGCCGCTGCCCCTCGGCTGTCTGCTCGGGGCCCGGCCTGGGCGGGGGGATCCCCGGGGTCCCTCTGCGGCTCTCAGAGCGAGGACGGTGGGGCCGTGTGCACGGTGGCCCTGAAGGGGGATGCGGAGCAGAGCAGGCGCCCCAGGAGCACACACGCCGGCCGCCCCCGGGCCGCGTCCCTTGCGCGTCGACCCCCAGCGAGCAGAGCAGCGCGCCCACAAGCCGCGTGCGTGGACGGGGGTGTGATGATGTCTGTCTGTCTGTCCCCTCCCAGGAGGGCGACCCTGTCACCTGCGGGCTGCCTGGTTTTTCCTAAGTTTCTAACCATCGATAACATGATTCAGACCTAAAATGAAACTATTGTGGATCAAGTCTTTTAGCCTTGAGGGAGGAGCATTTTCTACTGGGAACACAGGACAGACGCCGAATGAGGCTTTGTGGGAACCGCGCGGGCGAGCCTGCAGCACGGGGACAGGTGAAGGTCTGAACAGCAGGGGACCGAGGTGAGGAGGCGGGTCCAGAACGCGCAGGTGGCTCCTGCTTCGCTGGCTGAGATGGGGGTGAAGGGAACCAGGAAATCCGCCTTCTTGGTGAGACCCGGCTGTGGCCCAGGGCGCCCCCACCCCGCGGAGGCCCGGGGAGTCCCCTTCGGCTGGGCGCACATGCTGTTCCCTCCGGCCTGGAGAGTGGTGCCCGGCCTGTCCCGGCCCCACTGAACAAGCAGCGCCCGGCCCGGCCTGGCCCCGCAGCCCCCTGCACGCACACGCCCCAGGGAGGCAGCACGCGTCACCGAAGAACAGAGCACGAACGCAACACAAAAGCACGGCTTCCACAAAGTGCGTGGCCGCCCTGGCAACACGTCTTTCCACCCCCACCCCTCCCCGCCCAGGGCTGCCAGGGCTCGGGGAGGTGGGGGGGCGTCCCAGGGACCAGAAAGCGGGACGCAGACATGGGGAACCACTGCTCTGGGAGAGCACGGGGGGCTGACGGGGGACCGCGGCCAGCCGTCGGGCCCAGAGCTCTCTCCCCAAAGCTCTGGGCGGAAGCGTGGACCCCAGCCCCACAGCCCCGGCCCGCCATCCAGCCCCTGGGGGGTCAAGGACGCAGGCCATAGCTGGCTCCTCCCCGGGGACACACACTGTTCTTGTGGAAAGAGGTGTCCAAGGCAGAGACACGGCTGGCCGGTTCTGGGCTGGGCTCCCCCTGCGTTCGGGTCTGCGACCCAGGAGAGGACACCCAGCCCCTCAGTCAGAAGCGAGGGGGCGAGGGGACAGGGGCTCTTTGGATCACTTGGAGGGGACCCGGCGCCTCGTCCTGGGTGCCGCGCGCCGACCCCATCCTTCCGGCAACAGGTGGACCGGCCGGTGCGCCTCTCGGGCTAATAACAAGGACCCAGGTGTCAGGATCCGGTCGAGTCGCTGGTTTTATAATTGGAAAAAATCTCTCTCTATATAAATATCAGCCATGGTCGTAAGAGACCCACGGGGCCCGCAGGGCGCCGCAGGCGTTCAGCAGGGAGGTGAGCGGTGAGAGGCGTCCATCTGGCTGCACTCGGGGCAAGGAGGCGGAGGCGGGCGCGGCGAGGCTGGGGAGGCCACCGGTCCGGATCCGATCCGGCCGAACCGGAGGACGTGGAATGCGCTGCTGGCCGGGCTGGGACGGTCTGGCAGCGCCGGTGACGGGACCCCGGCCATGCCCTAAAGCCTGGTGGACGTGAGTCTCTTCATGCCCCTGCGCTGGGCCAGGCTGGACGACAGCACGGGCTCCAGCCGCGGGGCCTGCGGAGTTCTGTTCAGGGCAAGGTAGGTGGCGGCCATGGCTCCCTGCAGGGCGAAGGGGAGAGGCAGTGAGCGGGCCGCCCAGCCACCCCTCCCGAGCGGGCAGCGGAGCCCCGGGGCCTCCCCGAGCCTCCCTCCCCGCACGCACGGCGGGCAGGCAAGCCCTTCCCGAGGGCCCAGCCGTGGGCTTGCACCGGGGCCCCGTGAATCACATGTCCATCCACCCCCACACCAGCCCCGAGTGACGCCCGAGGTGTGGGGTATTCCAGCCCCCGCGGAGCCCCAGGATGGGGTCCAGGTCCCCTGCGCTGCAGCGCTCCCCACGCTCGCTGGATTTGAGAAGACGGGGCCGACGCTGACGGCTGGCAGTGCGGTGGCCGAGGTCCTTCCCGAGGGGGTCCAGGCAGCCAGTGCCCAGCATGTGAGGCAGGACCCGCTTATTCTTGCAGTGTAGACTCCCCCCGCCCCAGTCTATGTGGTTTGCACAACAGGGTGCGGACGCATCATGACCGAGGTGGCCGGAGCCATGGCCTTGCTAGTCAGGCACAGGGACGCACGGCTGAGGGAGGCCGCGAGGAGGCTCTGCCGGGAGGGCTGGGGCGGGGGCGCAGGCGTCCGGGGGACACCACGCTGAGGAGCGCTCTTCTGTGGGGAGAACCCTGTGACCCCGGGGGCAGACATTCCCCCCGATGCGGCCTGCGCCCTGACGGCGTCCCTCTACAGCTCTGTCTCTTTCACGGCTGCTGGGCGTCCGGACGCGCCCGCTCGGGGGCCCCGCCGGCTGCGTGTCGTGGGCGCTGGGGGCCGTCCCTCAGGAGAGCGAGGGGAGCGGCGTGGCGGGCGGCAGGGGTGGCGGGCGCTGCGCTGGGCTCAGCCCGGCCGGGGGCCCCTGCTCGCGGGGCTAAACTTTCACTGAAACACCATGGCTCCCGTCGACCTGACCACTGTCTCGGGCCGTTTCGGTGCCACGGCAAGAGATCGGGGCGGGCGACAGGGACATCGGACTTAAAAAACCTGAGCCTTTACACACAAGTCTGCAGACCCCTGACCTGGGACTGAGGGCTGGTGCGCCTGGTGGCTCCGTCGGTTCAGCGTCCGACTCTTGGTTTCTCGTGGTTCGTGGGATGGGGCCCCACACTGGCTCTGTGCTGACGGCATGGCGCCTGCTTGGGATTCTCCCTCTCCCTCTCTCTCTGCCCCTCCCCTGCTCGTCTGCCCCCTCTCTCACTCTCTCTCTCAAAATAAATAAACATTAAAAAGGAGGGCTTTGGAAACCTGAGTCGGTACAGACGCAAGACCTCTCCGCCCCGCTCTCTCCCTCCTTCCCTCCCACTGTCCACCCCATCTGTCTGTCCGTCTGTCTCTCTCCCGCTCCCTCTCCATCTGTCCCTCCATCTCGGCCTCATACATGTGCGAGTGTGTGTACCCAGTGAAGCTGTTCAGATTGTGAACAGAAGTTGTAGCTTCTGCAGAGTTTTGTTGGAAGCCAATTTCTGAACTCGTTAAGTTGAGGAGAAAAACCTCCCTGTGCGGTCAGGCGGGTGTGGCCTCCTGCCGTCCGACGGCGACTGATGTCTACTCTGCACTCGATTGATCTTCTTGAGCACCGACCCCCAAGGCGCCTTGTTGACTGGAGTCGGGAGTGACTTGTCCCCGCATCTTAAAGCTTGCTGACTGCACCTCGTGAAGGAACTTACTGTAGGAATTTCCTCTTTTGTGATTATCGGAGCAAATATTACATTTCCCGAGAAACGTGTTTTACTTCCCTCAAGAAAACAGGCTACTGCCCCCTGCTCACAAAGACCTAACCTTTGCCTTTGCTCTGCTAAGAACACTGCCTCGTACTTGGATGCTGAGGACACGTTCCTTCCCCAGGTGACAGGCGTCCAGTCACCTACATCAGTCCCTACTGATACAGATCATGCATGAGTCTCCTACCAATCTGTGATCTGGGAAACTTCTACACGCCAAAGAATCCATCATCAGAAATCATTCTCTAAGGCAAGTGCCACTTCTGTTTTGTACCCCATGCATGTTTTCAATAAGTAAAGCTGACTCTCCGGTCAGAGCAGAGACGCCTGCCTGTGAGCAGGAAGCAGCCGAGGCGCTCCGGCTCCCTCCTGCCGACACCGTCCATCCTTCAGGGAGCCCTGGACCTGCGGGAGCGGGACTCTGCAGAGTCCTGCGTGGTGGCTGGTGCGTGAAGCAACGTGTGGAAGCAGATACAGGAGGGATGCGTGTGTGCCTGTTACCAGTTCCCTAGCTGGGCCCACACTGGTTTCTTGGGTTAACTGGGGGGCCGGGGGGCCACGCTCCTGCCTGCCCCACCGCCCCCGCCCGCACCCCCGCCCAGCTGTCCTACCTTCACCAAGTGGACGTCCTGTCTGCTGAGCTGGTTCTGGGACAGGTACTCTCTGTTCACGATCCACGGGTGTTTGAGGACCTGAACTGCCGTCAGGCGCTGATGAGGGTCCACGTGCAGCATCTTGGACACGACGTCCTATAAGGGGCAGACCACAGAGAGGGGGTCTGGGGAGGGTCGCGGAGGTTGGTTCAAACAGGCTCCCGAGCCAAGTTCCTCCGTTTCCTCTCAGCGCAAACCCTCACCGTTGTTCTGACCGATTCTTAGCATTTTGGGGTCAAGTGTTTACTTTCAGCTGTAAAAGTATGTGAATAATTTTTAAATCTTAGAGGTGCCTGGGGGGCTCAGTTGGTTAAGCATCCGGCTTCAGCTCAGGTCATGATCTCACGTTTGTGGGTTCGAGCCCCACGTCAGGCTCTGTGCTGACAGCTCGGAGCCTGGAGCCTGCTCAGATTCTGTGCCTCCCTCTCTCTCTGCCCCTTCCCCACTCCTTCTTTGTCTCTCTCTGTCTCTCAAGAATAAATAAAACTCACGGACCGAAGTCAGACGCTTAACCAACTGAGCCACCCAGGCGCCCCAGAGGCAATTTTCTTATTTGACTGTAAGGTAGTAACAGTAAAAACTCCTGCACGCAGCTGAAAGACAAGCTCCACTTTACATCACGCATCACAACACACGTACACGCGTGCACACTTGTACACACAGGCACTGTGCACACACACGCGCGCGCGCACACGCACACTTGTACACACAGTACACGTGCGCACACACGCACACTTGCACACACGTACACACGCACACTTGCACACACGCACACTTCCACACACGCACACTTGTGTGCACACACACGCACACACGCAGACACGCACACTTGCACACTTGTACACACGCGCACTTGTACACACGTGCGCACACAGTGAACACGCACACTTGTACACACACGTACACACACGTGCACACACGTGAACACGCACACTTGTACACACACGTACACACACGTACACACGCACACTTGTGCACACGCACACGTGCACACACATGCACACACGCACACACACGCACACACACAGTCGGCGCCGTGGTCTGCATCTGCTTGGCGCTCATGAGACTGTCTTCACACGCTTGATGCACCTGCTCCCGCAGTCATCGGGACGGGCCTTGGGGAAGGAGGGATGTTACTTCCTTATTTTGCAGATGAAGATGCTGACGTTTGCAGTGATTAAACATTGTCCGAGGAGGAGCCGCGATGAGATGAGAATCCATGCTTCTCTGCAGCCTCGTCTTCCTCTGCTGCTCCCGCCACACTTCGCAGTGAAGTACACGAATCAGCTCCCACGCGCAAGGCGACGCTGAGGTACCCGACAGAACTTCTGGTCACAAACCGTGAAAGAGAAATCCTAGAGACTCAGACAAAACCCTTTATTTCAATAGAGAGATCCGATGCCTTTTCGTGTTTGGTAAAATTAATCTTAGTAACTTCTTGAAAGAAATCTGTTCGGGAATCATTACTGTTCTTATTTCCAGGTGTAAAAATGAAAGCGGAGGGACCTTTAGTGACTTGCTCAAGACGTCACAGGAGAGGAATATCTTTCCTCACAGTCCAAGCAGAACGCGGATACCGTGACGGCACACGGGTCCAGGGCTGTGTCTGGGGAGGACGGAGGCGTTGCTGTGTGTGTGGTGAACACGGACGGGAGGAGGCACGGGCCGGGTGAGGTGGGGGACATGGCGGTGAAGGGGCAGCAAGAAACCGCCAAGGTCCTAAGGGACAGTGAGGTCCTCGCCTCCAATCCTGGTACCTGACTTGATCCTGCACTTGACTGCCTTCCTGACACCTTTCCCCGCCCCGGTGCCTGCTTCCAAGGCCACCTCCCAGAGGAACACCAGCACCCGAGTGCTGCTCTGCGTGGGGCCCCGAACTAGAGAATTCCGATACTCGTTTGAGTCAGTGGACGGAAGCGGGCAGCGGGAGCGCCAGGGTCAGACACAAGGGACATGCTCGTGGGACGCCCGCTGCCGTCACCTCCACCATGACCTCTGTTATCACATCCCCTCCACCATCCTCTCTGCCATCCCGTCCTCCACCGTTCCCTCCCCACCACCGCCTCCACCATCTCTGCCACCCTCTCCTTCATCCTCTGCTCCATGACCTCTGTCATCACCCCCACCACCCCCTCTGCCTGCCTGTCTTCTCCGCTGCTGCCGCACCCTCCCCTCCCCCATCTCCGTATGAGGCCGCGCTGAACTCAGAGCCCGGATCGTCCACTGCTCTCCCAGGCCCTGCACGCACCGCAGGACACAGACGGTGACGCTGCTCCTTACTGGCAGCGGGGTTGTCACTTACTACTTAATTAGCGAGAAACTGACGCTCTCAACCGAAAAAGACGAAGTTTCTTTAAACAACGCTGGTCACCAATAGTGAGGCTGCAGAGAAGGCCGAGTGCGAAGTGTTTACAACAACAGGAATACCCCCCGTCCCAGAGTTCTTCTCGATCGGTCTGGGACCATGCAGGGCGGTCGCTGCCCAGCATCACTGACACTGTGACGGTTAATTTCATGGGTCAACTTGTCTCAGCCACAGTCACACACCGGTCTGGACGCTGCTGTGAAAGTCTTCCTTAGAGGAGATTAACACTGAAATCAGTCAACTTGTAGTAAAGCAGACGACCCTTCATGGTGTTGCTGGGCCTCATCCATCAGTGAAAAGCTTGAAGATTAAAAAGACACAGGTTCCCCGGGCGCCTGGGTGGCTCAGTCGGTGGAGCGTCTGACCGGCTCAGGTCATGATCTCATGGTTCATGGGTTTGAGCCCCACGCCGGGCTCCGTGCTGACAGCTCAGTGCCTGGACTCTTCTTAGGATTCTGTGTCTCCCTCTCTCTCTGCCCCTCCCCCACGCGCGCACGCGGGCGCGCGCACGCACGCACACACACACACACACACACTCTCTCTCTCTCTCTCTCAGAAATAAATAAACATTAGAACAGAAGACAGGGGTTCCCCAAAGAAAGGGGAGGTCAGCTCCACCCTGAGTCCGCAGCCTGCTGACCACGTCCGGAGACTTCGCTTACCAGCCTCCCAGTCACATGTGCTGATCTTATTTTTTTAAATGTTTTTATTTATTTTTGATACAGATGGAGACAGAGCGCAAGAGGGGGAGGGACAGAGAGAAAGGAGGACACAGACTCTGAGGCAGGCTCCAGGCTCCGCGCTGGCAGCACAGAGCCCGATGTGGGTCTCAAGCCCACGAACGTGAGATCATGACCTGAGCCGAAGTCGGACGCTTACCTGACTGAGCCCCCAGATGCCCCATATGTACTCATCTTAAAAATAAACCTCTCTCTCTGTATCTCCGTATCTACCCAGCTCTATCCTACAGATTCCCTCTCTCTGGAGACCCGAGGACCCCACGGCTGTGGACACGTGAGAAGGGCTATATAGACAGCTTCACAAAAAAGAATTTTCCAACTAGGAAGCTAAAAAAAATCTGAGATAAAGACTTGTGCTATTTCCCTGATATTTTTCTGAAAAGCCTCCTCCAGCTTCCCTGCAAACAAAATGGTGCCCGCGGAACCCCAGGCTCAGCAGCGCGGCGGGGGCTCTCACCTTGGCCGCGTCGGAGACGGAGTCCCAGTTCCCTCCGGAAAGGGCGTACTTCCCACTCCCGATCCTGGTCAGAATCTCCTCGGGAGTATCATCGGGTCCGTTTGCAAAAGGGGTAAATCTGTGCAGGGAGAGAATCCGGGCCATGAGCTTCCTACTGGGAGGGTCACAGCCTGACGTTCTCTCCGCGTTGCTGAAAGCAGCTCCTTCTCGTCACGCTCCAGATACAGGGTTCGTGGGAAAGTGTCACTTATTTTTATGCTGCGTCCATCTCCCCTACTTGGCCGATGCTGTAGGTCAGGAAGGCAAGTGCAGAAGCCTCTGTGCACCCAAGCAAGGGCTCCCCGCTCCGTGTCTGGGCCTCCCGGGCCCACTTGTTTTGCCCGGTCCTCCCTGAGACCGTGGTATAATGGAGGGGACCCTGAGACTTGAAGTCTGAGAGACTCATGGTTGGTCTATTACCAACCCCAGGTCTCTGAAAAATGAAATTTGTTTTTGGAAGAGAGAGCGAGCGAGCCTGAGTAGGGAGAGGGGCAGAAAAGAGAGAGATTTTTTTTTTAATTTTTAATGTTTGTTTTTGAGAAAGAGACAGAGTGTGAGTGTGGGCAGAGAGAGACACACACACACAGAATCCGAAGCAGCTCCAGGCTTCGAGCTGTCGGCACAGAGCCCGACACGGAGCTTGAGCCCGTGAACATGATCTCACGCCCATGGGCCCCAAGAGAGAATCCTAAGCAGGCCCCACACTGAGTGGGGAGACACAGGGTTCGAGCCAACGACCCTGGGATCCTGACCTGAGCCGAGATCAGGAGTCAGATGCTCAACCGAATGAGCCACCCAGGCGCCCCGCACATTACTGTCTTAAGACTCAGTTGCAGATGGGCAGGATAACTCACTCACAGGGAGCGTCTACACAGACATGAGGCATCGGCACATGCCGCTCTGTGCATTACTGTGTCACCTCCCGCCGTGACCCAGGGCATGCGGACACATGCCTTCCTGGAGGAGGATTCTGCGTGATCCTCACGGCACCTCCCTTCGTGCAGAAGCTGAGATGTGTGTACACATGACGTGAGGGTCAGAAAACCGCCAGGCGACCCCACAGTGTGACGTCAGGAAGGGCGGGGCCTGCCCGCCTCCGCCCCCCGAGCACGGCCCCAGGCTGCCAGTTGGCCGCCGTTCCCTGCAGACGCTGGTCACTCACGCCCTGCGAGGCCTCATGAAAGCTCCAGAAAAAGCGGGCAGTTGGTACATTTCGTGACAGTCAACAGGACTGGATGGTCTACGGCTCTTTTTCTCTTCTGATGCAAGGGTTCAATCAGCTGAAACACCTCGGTCCCGTGGGTTATGCAGGGTCCTCACCCAGCACCTTGTTTTCCATTGGGAAGCGAGGGGGGTGAGGCCAGGGGAGGTCCAGGAGCCTGGCCGGAGGCAGAGCCGGGGACGGCAGAGCCGGGCTGGGAGCGGCTGCGTGGCGACCCGACCCTCCACCCCTGCCGCCGGCTGTGCGGTCCGGCAGCCACACGGGTCAGTCCCCTGCCGTCTGCCGCGGCCTGCCTCCGGGTGCCGTCGGACCGGGAAGCTGCAATGGCTGCTGCTCAACTCACAAGGACGTTTTTCAGGGGAGATGTCGCGACGTTCTAGGGGGGCCGCGGTGCAATGGAGAATGTGGACACGTGGTCAGAGCCCTGGGTTTCTTGCTGATGAGCGGGGTTCTGTGCTCGGACTCCCCAATTCCAGGGATACATTTTAAAGAAAACAGGGGCGCCTGGGTGGCTCAGTCGGTTAAGCATCCGACTTCGGTTCAGGTCAGGATCTCACGGTTCCTGGGTTCGAGCCCCACACTGAGCTCTGCACTGACAGCTCGGAGCCTGGGGTCGTTTCAGACTCTGTGTCTCCCCCGCTCTCTGCCCCTCACCTGCTTGTGCTCTGTTTCTCTGTCTCAAAAATAAACATTAAAAAAAATAAAGCATTGAGCTAGCTTTTTTATCCCTGTTCTTTGTCCGGAAAAGGCTAAGGAAGCCTGAAGCATTCTCCCCAGACTGGTCAGCCTGAGTCCCCACCCAAGCCCCGGGGCAGGGCGGACCCTGGGCCCCGAGGGCTCCGCCCCCCACACATCCGGGGCGCAGACGCCGACGGGAGGCGCGCATTACCCCGCCAGCATGGTGTACAGCAGGGTCCCCAGACTCCAGATGTCACACGCCGCGTCATAGCCTTGCCGCTTCAGGACCTGCAGGGGAGAAGCAGGTGACGGGTGAGCACTGGGGGAGGGACGTTCAAGTTCCCTGCATGCTGTTCCCATGGCGTCACGAGCCGGGCAGATGGGGACAGGGGACATTCCGTGGAACTGTCGTTTGTTAGCACCAAGTCAGCCGTGGCGCCCTGCAGCAGGCTCCCCAGAGACAGGGCGCCCACAGGGACCCCAGTTCCCGCTAGATCCATGACACGTGGATTGAGGAGGAAACACGTACTTTTTAAGGAAGTTTAAAAAAATGTGGCAAAATATACATATCATATCATTTACCATCTTTAAAAAAATTTTTTTAATGTTAATTTATTTTTGAGGGAGAGAGAGACAGATCATGAGCAGGGGAGGGGCGGAGAGAGAGGGAGACCCCGAGTCCGAAGCAGCTCCAGGCTCCGAGCTGTCAGCACAGAGCCCGACGCGGGGCTCGAACTCATGAACCGTGAGATCATGACCTGAGCCGAAGTCAGACGCTCCCCCGCCTGAGCCCCCCAGGCGCCCCAACATTTACCACCTTAATCAGTGTCAGGGGTACAGTTCAGGTACTCAACCATTTCCACTGTCCCTCTCCAGAACTTTCCTCTGGCAAAACTGAAACCGCTCCCGGCACACCCTGGCTCCTGTGCCCCTCCCCCAGCCCTCGCGGCCTCCCTTCTCCCCTGGGTCTCCGAGGACGTGGCTGCCTTAGGGACCCCATGGGAGTGGAGGCGTGCGATGATTGTGCTTCTCTGTCTCGCATGTCATACATACGCACTGTGCGTGAGGTTCATCGTGCAGCGGAGCCCAGGGCGACCTTCCTCTTCAAGGCTAACACTCCACTGTGTGCACACACAGTCCGGGGGCGCCCGGGGGCTCAGGCGGGGGAGCGTCTGACTTTGGCTCAGGTCATGATCTCACGGTTCATGAGTTCGAGCCCCGCGTCGGGCTCTGTGCTAACAGCCTGGAGCCTGGAGCCTGCTTCCGATTCTGTGTCTCCCTCTCTCTCTGCCCCTCCCCGGCTCACACTCTGACTCTGTCTCTCAAAAAAAATGTTAAAGAAACTTTAAAAAATAAAATAAAAACTGAACCACGTTCTGCCCTCCAGTCAGCCTCTGGGGGATGCTTGGGGCCACCTCTTGGCCACTGTGACTCATGCTGCTGTGACGGGGGGGGGGGGGTTGGGGGGGCAAACGTCTGCTCCTATCCCTGCCTCCAGGCTGCTGGGCACCGGCAGGGCTGCACTGCATGGTGGTCCTATGCCTAATGTTTTGAGGAACGGTTAAAACAGAAGAATCCACGCGTCCTAGGCTTACACGCCCCCGCGGAGAGGCCTTTGATGAATTCCTAGCCGAGTAACAACACAGAAAGCAGCATCTGTACCCCGCGTTACTGGACGCCGCTGGAGTCAGCATTGAACGTGGAGAACCGTGTTTCATTGTCTCGGACACAAGGCCAAGGTCCCCGTCTTCCCACCGCTGTGCCGCCATCGCCACGGGCTGTGCCGGCACCACGGGGGGCGGTGAGCGAGCACATGGAAGTCAACGGAACGCCCACTGTTCACGCCCTTTCTCCACTGGCTGAGTGACCTTCAGAAGTCACGTGAACACATCGAATCTGCTTTTTCTTAATCTATCGAGCGTGGCTGAGAGCGCCCGCCCGGTCCACCTCACGCGGCGTATTAAGACAGAAGTAAAAGATACTGGGAAGATGCTCTGGAAGCGGTGAAGTAAGACACCACTTTAAGATATCCTATAGTCACTAAAATCAATACTATCAATGTTATTACTGATCAAATAAGGGGACAATAGAGGTTTATAAGTTATTTTAAAGGTGACCCAGGGTCTGGGTGACTGGCCTCGCGTCCCAGTCGTGGGGGCTCCGTGCCCGCCGCATCTTGGCTCAGCACCCCGCCTGCCTCACCGCACTGTGGGGGCGCCTCTCAGCTCGCAGACCCGCCACTAGGTGCCGGGAGGGTTCACGAGCATCTAAATGTAGCCCCTGTCCTGCCTGGCCCGCCATCCCATCAGGGTGTTGCTGCTAAGTGTCTAGAAAGCAAGAAACCGGGTTCGTCTTCACAAACATATCAGTGACCCTGGAGCCAAACGACAGCACCCCGGGAGCCTGGAAAGGGAGAGACGGGGCCCCCCCATCACCGCGGGGCCCCCAGGGGACGTTCCACGGCCGCTGACTGCCCTCTGATGAGGCCCCCGGCCTGCGGCAGACCTGGCCCAGAGGACACCCCCAAACGCGCAGCCCCCCACCCCCTTCCTCCCCTCGGTGCGGCCGTGGGGGATGTCTGATCACACGTGACCCGGGGGACGGGGGAGCCTGACCGCACTATTCCTCAGTGCCTCCCAGCAAGTGCTCGGGTCCGACCCAAAGGGTCGGCCGCGCAGGAACGATTTTACGTAAAAACATCACCGTGGAAAATGTTACAAACAGGAAAATAAAACACTAAAATAAGTGTGTTTGAGCAAGATCGGTGGCTGACTGTTTTCTCATTCATTTCTCTTCTCTCACGTTACTGCGGAACTAAATCAGATCGCCTCCAGGTGCCCAACTCGCTACCCCCTCCTTTGCTGACCCCTGCTGGCCTGGAGGCCTCAGACCTCACCCCTGCGGGTCCCGGAGACCTCGCCCCCCGCCCCTACCGGCCCAGGCCTCACCTCCGGGGCCACGAAGTTCGCCGTGTAGCACGGCGTCATCAGCAGCCCGTTCTCGGCTCGCAGCTGCTTGGCGAACCCGAAGTCGCAGATCCGGATGGACTCCGGGTTTCCAGACTCGTCCATGTACAGAATGTTGCTCGGCTTCAGGTCGCGGTGCACAACCTGGAACGGCAGCAGGTCAGGCTGGAGCAGCAGCGGGACAGGGGGCGCTGGCGCCCGAGGCGGGGGCGGGCGGGGGGCACGGTCCCTCCTCTCTTCCCCTGCAATTGACGCTCAGATCTGGGGACCTACTAGAAGTCTCTTTGGTCGCAAATGAATATTTCAATGAGTAATAAGTAAGCAGCTGCCGCGGTGAGGGAACTGCACGCGCGAGCCAGGTGACGTGGGGGAAGAGACCACAGGGACGTGTTCGTGGTGGCCCGCCACGCCGCCGTGCCAGGAGGGGCGGGCGCGCCATGGGGCGAGGCGGATGTGGGGCGCGGGACCCGGACTGGCTCCGGCGAGCGCAGGGGCCCTCGGTGGCCCTGTGCCAAGGGACCTGCGGGCTCCAGGCACGAGGTGGGGACCAGCAGGAGCTGTCAGCACGACTCAGGGCCGAACAGCCACTTGGGGCGCACGGCGATTTCTCCGGAAGGGGCAGCACGCACGCATGTCTTCACACGGCCTGAAAGCGCACCGTCCCGTTAAACCCCAGGCACGGGATGAAGAGGGAGGCTGGAGGGACACACGCCCGGTGCCAGCTGGGTCACGGGGGCCTGCAGGCAGGGGAGGGGGACAGTCTGGGTCCAGACCCATCTCCGCCCTCATTCAGTGGAAGCCCGTCTGGAACAACCATCGTCCAAAGGGTTTCCTCTGCAGTGTGTCTGCTCTGGGAAAACGCTTCCCACTCCCAGGCTGCTGGGGGCCGTGAACAGGTCCGCTGCCTGGTCCTGGGGAGCCCCGTCCCGCTTGGAGGGGGCTGCATTTCAGCCACTTACGACCACCTGTGTGGGGTGGCCAGTGGGGAACAAGCACCGTCTGCTCCGCGGGAAGGGCCGAGGGGAGACGGGCCCCGGGGACAAGGCTTGGGGCCGTGCGTTCCCCCTAGCCGGGCGGCCTGGGGCTGTGAGCACGGGGTCTGGAAGCCGAGAACCAGGCAGGACCCCGGCTCTGTCACTCACTCATGTGTGACCAACCCTGGGCAAAACCCCTGACCTTCCTCTGCTCAGCCTCCCGGCCCGTAAGGCACTGCCGGCTCGGAGAGCACAGAGCCGGGTGTGGGCCACGGGGGCCACGGGAAGCCCAGCCACGACTGCCCTTTCCACCTGCAGAATTCCTCTGGGCTGGGGAAGGAATTCGGCTGTAAATGGAGGTGATGGAAGTTCTAGAACTTTCTGGTGTCAAGGCCGAACAATTTTTCCTGCATAACCAGTCCAGGTGCACAGAATTTCCCTAGTGAGCCCCCGCACACCGCGTGCGCAAGGATCTGAGACGCCGCCAGCTCCCTCCTGCCCCTCCCCCGGGGGCGGCGGGCTCACCCCCTGGGAGTGGAGGTAGTCCATGGTCTTGGTGATGGTCCACAGCACGTCGCTGGCCTCCCGCTCCGAGAAGCACCGCTGCCGCAGGATGCGGTCCAGGAGCTCCCCGCCGCGCATCAGCTCCGTCACCAGGTACACGAACTTGCCGTCGTCGTAGACCTGGGGGGGGGGGACGGGGGCGCACGGACCTCAGGGGCCACGCGGTGACCGTGGCCGCCCTGCCCTCGCCGGCCTGCCTGCTGTGGGGAGCGGGGCGGCCCGGACAGGACAGAAGCCAGTGCAGGGGTGGGGGGAGGAGAGGGGGCCTCAGTGCCTGCCCCTCCCCTACCCCCCCGGGTGTCAGAACAAGGCTTCTGGTGAAAATGAGCAAATGGCCGATCGAGTCACACCCGACAGGGCTCTGACTCTTGACCTCACGGCTGGGGGGGTCTGAGCCCTCCCTCGGCCCTGGGCCGACAGCAGGGGGTCTCTCTCCGGCTCTCCCTGCCCTCCCCAACTCTACTCTCTCTCAAAATAGATAAATAAACATTAAAAAAAACCCCATAACAGCCCAAACCCCCCTCTGCCCTTGCTCCTTCCGAGACACGCCTCTGTGGGCACCCCCGCCTGCCCACAGGCGTGCCCGGGCCTTGATAAGAGCCGGGTGGCAATGGGACGGTCACCCAGGCACGAGCGCTTTTCTAGCTCACTCATCAGTGACCTTCCAGAACAAATCACGCAGACGGTCTGCCTGACTCTGAGCTCACCACACGAGGTCATGTCAGTCTGGGCGGATTTATCTCCAGCTTATGAACTCGGAAAACGCTCTACTTCTGAGAACGCACTTAGGACGGTAGCACCGGCTGGGACCTCTCACCCCAGCACGGGGAAGGGGCTGGAAACGCTTAGGGAGTTTTCACACCAGCCGGTTTTTGCATGTGGATCTTAACATACAAATAAAACCCGAAATGCAGGGAGCAGTGGAGGGACGGGGACCCAGAGAGACAGAGCCGGCTTTCGCTCTACTCTTGCCAACATGGGTACTGGCTTCCCATTTTCCTCGGGACTTGGCGGGCTTTGCAGTTCTCCTGCTGCGGAGTGGACGGGCCTGGAGGGAACTCCGGGTGGGGGGGCTCAACACCCTCGGGTCTGGGATCTGACCCGCCCCGTCTCTCCCCCTCCCTCCTCTCAGTTCTGCTGGGCTCGGGACGGCGGCCAGCCCGCCCGCCCTGCAGGTGCCCGCGGATCGGAGGGGCTGCGGTCCAGGGCCGGAGACGAGTGGGCCCGCAGCCCAGGCTCGGCCGGCGCCAAGTGCCCCCGAGGTGCCCACGGCAGAGGCCGGTCTGGCATGCACTCGCGGGCGCAGGAGCTGTCGCCCAACCGCGGGGAAGGCCACCCCCAAAGACACGCGAGGCACACGCGTCACAGCTGCTGTGTGAGGCCACTCACGTCTTTGAGCGTGATGATGTTCGGGTGCTGTCCGTATCTCAGGAGGATCTCGATCTCTTCCGAGGGGTCCCTTTTACTCTTGTCGATGATCTGGAACAGAGCACAAGACGGGAGGCCCTGGGGTGGCGTCTGCCAGCTCCACCGGGACCCTGTCTGGCCGCTCCTCTCACGGCTCAGGCCCACAGGATGACTGACAGCCGCTGAGTTCACGGCCACCCTCCCTCCCCATGGCAAAGGCAGGCCCAAGCCCCAGACACGGTCAAATCGCAAGCTACTGCAGGGCCGGTGGGGGCGGGGGTCAGGGAGCTCTCGCAGGCGCCACAGAACGGACGGTGGCCCTGAACCACGGAGGCGGGCTCTGGTTGGTGGCCTGGGCACTGTGTCGTCCAGAATCAGCCCCCCGTGCTGCACATCTCTTACCTTACTCTGTGCTACGTGCCAACAACAAAGTGCGGCCACGTGCCTGGCCCTCCCCAGAGGACCCGGGGCTGCTGTGGCTCAGACTCAAACGTCCCCTCCCCTCCGCCATCCAGCGTCTAGAGCCCACGTCTCAGGATAACAGATGGAATCCTTCCACCCGTGAAAACACACGGCCTCCGACAGCAGGAGGAGGGGTCATGAGTGGACACCTATGTCCTACAGGGACCCATCCTCGGTGCATCCCGGCCGGTACCTTTGGAAGTGGCTCTGTGCCCCCGTGGGGGTAGGGCACCCCATCCAAGTGACCCCGCCTCGCACGTTAGAGACAGAAGGGTCTCTACACTGTTCCTGCACATTAGCTTCACCTAATTTTAAAGTATTGCTCTTTGGAGAACGTGCAATCGTCTGACCGCTAGACCGTGAGGGGGATTGTTGGTGCTTTCTCTCACGTCAGAAACTCTAAGCGGGGCTTCGCCTGAAACTCCACCTCTTCTTTTTAGATGAACAGAGTCCTTGGCAGCATCGGACCCACTGTTGGTGCTCTGCCCCTCGTCACCCTCCGTCCCTCCCCCACTGCCAGGGACGGTCACGCTCCTCTCTCCATCTGGGACTTATTTTATCTTATTATTTTAATTTAATTTAATTTAATATAATTTTTTAACGTTTATTTATTTTGAGAGAGAGATAGAGCACAAGTAGGGGAGGGGCACAGAGAGAAGGAGACACAGAAGCCAAAGCAGGCTCTAGGTTCCAAGCTGTCAGCACAGAGCCTGACACGGGGCTCGAACTCACGAGCTGTGAGATCATGGCCTGAGCCGGAGTCAGACACTTACCCACCTGAGCCACCCGGGTGCTCCTATTTTTTTATTTGAGAGAGAGCGAGAAGGAGCGCACAGTGCATCTAAGTGGGGGGGGGGGCGAGACAGGAAAGAGAGAGAATCCCAAGCAGGCTCCCCCCAGCTCAGAGCCCACGGGGCTCGATCCCACGGCTCTGTGATCGTGACCTCAGCAAAATCGAAAGTCAGACGCCTCGCTGACTGAGCCCCCCGGGCACCCCTCTGTCTCCGCCCTAACGCCCACAGCCAAGCTCCGACGACACAGGTGCCCCAGGACCAGCGACCTGCGTTGTTTAACAAAAAGGTAAGCTCCCCTCCTGACACATTTTTCTCCTCTTGCTACATTTAATTCCACCGAAGCCCGAGCTCGGCCCCCAGGGTCACATCTGTCACGGAAAGAAGCCGCCAGCGGACGCAGCGTCCTCCGCGGAGGCTCAGTCATCGGGGCCGGGGCGTCCGTGACGTGTGGCTCGGTGGCTCACGAACTGCCCCAGCGGTCCACAGGGACAGTCAGCCTCTCTGGCCTGTGACCTTCTCTTTGAAATTTGAGACGGTTAAAGTACATTATTGGGTTTTTTAAAAAATTAGTGGTAGATTCATTTTTTTTCAAATAAGATTTCATAACACAAACCATATTCGCATGAATCTGTTGATCACCCTCCCAGCGGAGTGGGGTGCAGGCCGGGGGGGCGGGGCAGACAGCAGCCATGGGACCAGCCGGCGGCTGTGTGGACTGTCATGGACAGGAGCCGGGGCCCCACCTTCCTCCGCCCTGGGGCGCCTCCCGGTGGCACGGCTCACCTGAAGCCCGGGGGCAGGGCGGTGGGGAGGGGGGTGTGCAGGGGACACGGGCACTCCGCCTGGCGGGGAAGCCGGGTCCCGCCGCCCTCCTGGCTCTCCACCGCCTCCCTGATCCGGGCAGGACTGACCCCCGTCCACGCGGCTACACGTTCTATTCAGACGCCGTGGTTGATCCCGACTTTGTCGGCAAGTCCTGGCCGCTTGGTGCCACAAATCTTGTGGGGTTTTTCTTTGAAAGGTAAGGAAGAAGGGTCTGGACAGAGACGCTGAGCTGTGAGGGCGTGCTGGGGACGCAGAGCCCCGGAGGTGAGCCCATGTTCGGATGCGTCTAGGATGTTCGGACACTCCTCTGAGGGGCTGTTTCCCGGGACGGGCGGTGCTAGACTTGCTTCTCGCTCAGGAACGTGCCGGCGGGTCAAGTCCTCGGTCTGTAGTCTTCCGTAGGCAACGCAAGAAGGGGCGCTCAGCCCACGTGCTTCTGAGCAAGGCCCCCTCCCTTCAGGGCTGACGCTCAGGTCATCCCACCGGAGCGCAGGGGCGGGGCCGGCAGGACAGTCCCTGTCCTCATCCAGACAGCGGGCGGGACGCCGCAGGGTCAGCCGCCGCCAGGGCCTGAGCAAGCGCCACGGTTCACCAGGGCCTGGTCCCCCCTGCAAGGCCTCCCCGCAGACGGCAGGGGGGGCTCCCCCCGCAGGTGGAGCACGGAGGTGCCCATCACGTGCCCTGCTGGCCAGCCTGCTGCTTCCTCCCTCCTCCTTCCTCCCCCCTCCTCCTCCTTCCTCCTCCCTCTTCCATCCTTCCTCCCTTCTCCTTTCTCCTTCCTTCCTTCTTCCTTCCTCCTCCCTCCCTCTTTCTTTCTTTCCTTTTTTTCCTATCTTTACTTCCTCCCTCTTTTTTCCCTTTTCTCTTTCTTTCTTCTTTCCTTCCTTCCTTCTTTCTTTTCTTCCTCCCTCCCTCTTTCTTTTCTTTTCTTTTTTCTTTTCTTTTCTTTTCTCTTCTTTTCTTTTCTCTTTCTTTCCTTCTTTCTTTTTCTTCCTTCCTTCTTCTCTCTCTCTCTCTCTCTCTCCCTTTCTTTTTACTTACTGACTCATGACCCTGAGACCAAGACCCTCGTGCTGCACCAGCTCAGCCAGCCAGGTTCCCCTCACGTGCACTTTACTCCTGGCCACGGAAGGGAGGCCTGAGGCCCCACGGTGATCAGCACGCTTTCCCCCTTCCTTCCATCTCTGTGTGTCTCCACCTTCCCTTCCCCAGCTCCCTCTGCGAGCGCCCCTCCCGGGACAGTGACGCCCGTGGGGAAGGACTGTGAGGACGCGGTGGGGTCCCAGGCTGCCGAGCAGCCCCTCGGGGCGGCGCATCTCCCTGGCCTGTTCGAGCATCGACACTGTGCTTGGAACAGGGTAGGAGAGCATGCCAGCTTTTGTAAGACTCAACAGACACCTTCTCTTGTACAATTAATTTAAGCAAAGTAATTTGCTTACACAGTGAAATAATTCTGAGATTTCCTGCTTAGAAAAAAATTAAAATTTCCTTGCCAGTGTTCCCTTAAAAAATAAGCTCTACTCCTGCCCAACATTCATCTTCATTCCGCTGGGTTTTCAGTGGACACACGGCAGACACAGACGGAATGAGCACAGAGGAGCTGACCTGCCGTAAACGGTGCGCAGTGGACACAGGACGGCCGCGCAGGGAGCGCCGGCCCCGCCGCCGTGGCGTGGACGGGCCCGGCTCTGCTCTGGAAAGAACGGGGCGACACGGCCTCACACACGGTGAGGACCCTGCTGTGTTTGTACCGAGTCTGCTGCTGAAACAAACTACGTGACTTCGAGCAACACAAATAGACAAATAGACGTCTGAAAGAAGGCGTGACCGTGTCAGACGCGCTCGCTTGCCCAGGGGGGCGACCACGGCTCCCGACAGGCACCGGCCCCCCACAGGCACCTGTCGGCAGGGCGGGGAGGTGCGTGTGCACGTCTGCAGATACCACAGGCCAGCAGGAGGCGCTGACGCCCGCAGCGCATTCAGCTTCAGGCTCCTCAGTGACGTGGAACTTTCTGCTGCAGCCTCCGGCTCCGCGATCCACAAACCCCTCGGTGGCTGGCTCTCGCCCAGACCCTACGCTGTGTCTACCGTAGGACAGGCGCTCATGCCAGGGAACGGACAGGATCGGCCTGCCGAACAAGGGAATCCGTGCACACGCTCCGGGGAACGCCTGTCCTGTCCACACCGGCGAGAAAGAAGCCCGAGAGAGAAAGGCTCGGAGTGATCTGGAAGGTGAAGCAAAGCTCCTGACACTTAAGTAACACCTGTCCTTGACACCAAGCATCACAACGGGGGCGTTAAAGCATCATGACAGAAGGCACCGGAGGCCACGGAGTTTGGGAGCTTGGAGTGACAGCACGGGGGCCAGAACACGGGCCCAGGGGACCCCGCCAGAGAGCAGGGACCTGTGGACACGAGGCGGCTGGCACCCGGTCCCGGGGAGGAAAGTTCCAGCGCAGAAAGGCAGGCGTGTCCCCCAGGCAGGACCTTCGCGTGTGTGGGAACAGCTCGGGGAGTTCAGTCCAGTGGGGAGGTCCGGGAGGGGGACAGGTGACGGGCCTTGCTGGCGGCTGCGGGTTGGGGCTCAAGCAGCGGGATGGAGGCCACGAAGGGGTTTTGTGCAGAGGAATGAGCTTGGACGTGAACATGTGGAAGAGCCCGCGGCAGCCTAAGGGGCGCCTGGGGGACAGAGCAGGTGCGGGGACACCACAGCCGGGCCTGCTGGGGGGACGGAGTGTGGGAGGCAGGATAGCGGCCCCAAAGACATTGTGCCCTGACCCCCAGAACCTCCAGGAAGATCTTGGCAGGTCTGATCACGCACTTGAGAGGCTGGTGACCAGTCAGCCGCATCATGAAGGCGGCGGATGGCAGCTGGCGGCAGAGCAGCGGGGGACACACAGGAAAGACCAGGAGCCCGACTCCTGTGGGCGTCCGTCCACCTTCTCCACTTACAGCTTCACTGTGACGTTCAGGGAGCTTAGACTTCATCGAGACGGTGCATTTTCCCCGCGGGTCCCGTGACTTGGACCCCAAGTTAACGGCCACCCCGCCCCATCCGCTCGGCGGGGCGGCCCCTTCTCCCAGGACGCGCGAGCCGCAGGCTGCACGGAGGGAGCTGGAGGGGAGCACGAGTGCTCCTCCCTTCGGGACAGAGAGGCGGCGCCTGCCGAGGTCAAGGGCATGCACCCCGCGGAGGGAGCGCGGCCTCCCCTCTAGAGCTGGGTGTCCTGGTGTGTGCCGTGAACCTGCGGGTCTCTGCCCCCCGAGGGGACGATGAGGGTGATTACATCACAGCGCTGTGACGCAGAGCTTCGAGGCTGGCGCGCAGCGAGCGCTGTCCTCTCTCACCGTCGCCGTCCCCGTCGCCACAGGAGGCTAACGTGAGTCGCGGTGAGCGTGAACTCTGTGTAACGTCTGCCACGCCAGGTCTCACGAGCTTCAGGTGTCGGATCGTTTGTTCCTCAGAAACGTGCTGATGCTCGTGTTTCGAGGATCGAAGTGGCAAAGCGGTACCTGGGCGTGCACGTCACTTCCGCACCTGCAGTCAGCACAGCAGGGCCGTCCCCAGACGCCTTCCAGAACCCTCTCGAGGTGCACCTACGGACGCTCCGGCAAAGCTGAGACCCTGGCGACACCGGGCAACTTCTCCCCAGGGAATTCCCACCCGCATGAGGCCAGGAGCCCTTCCTTTTTTACCAGCTGGCGTCCTGGGCGGTTTCAACTGAGCCGCAAGGACTTCTAAACAAACCTCAGCAATTCATGTAAACTGAAGCCTCGACGGAACGAGGGGAACCTAACGACGTCCCCACTCAGATCAACCTCCCTGTTCACATGTGGCTCGGCCGTCCCTCCCGGTCCCCTCCCACGCCCCGTCCACGTGCGGCTCCACCGTCCCCTCCTGCTCCACCACCTACTGTGTGTGCACTGCCTACTGTGCGTGTGCACCCCTGGCTGTGTGTGCACCACCTACTGTGTGCACCGCCTACTATGTGTGTGCACTGCCTACTGTGCATGTGCACCCCTGGCTGTGTGTGCACCACCTACTGTGTGCACCGCCTACTATGTGTGTGCACTCCCTACTGTGTGTGCACCACTTAGTGTTTGTTTGCACCCCCTACTGTGTGTGCACCACTACTGTGTGTGCACCGCCTGCCGTGTGCGGGCACTGAGCTACATGTTTTGTTAAGTGATGGCTAGACCTGGCCTCACTACTTTTCACATCTACATGTTTTTAAAAATGCAGCTGACACTAAACGGAAAACCAAGAATCTTCTTGACAGGAAATATCTTTGGGTAGATGGGTTTAAATATGGCCTTAAACGTAGTTAGTACGACAGCAGAAATTATAGTGGCAAAATTAGGCCCCAGAACCCAGAAATGAGCTTGGAGAGGGTGCCTGGGGCTCAGTCAAGCGTCCGACTCGACTTCGGCTCAGGTCATGATCTCACGGTTTCTGAGTTTGGGCCCCACATCAGGCTCCACATGCTGACTGTGCAGAGCCTGCTTGGGATTCTCTCTCTCCCCCCCTCTCTGTCCCTCCCCCAATCACGTGTACACCCATGCACACACTCTCTCTCAAAATAGATAATTAACACTTAAAAAAGAGTAATAAGCTTAAAGCCAAGCACAATATTTCCAGAAGTGTGAGAACCACTGCATCCGGGTGCTCTGGGGCTGCCAGCTGGTCCCGGCAGAGCTGAGCACTGGCCCTGCCCTTGGCCGGAGGCCGGTTCCCGCTCCCCCACCAGCAGGCCCCGCCCCTGAGGAGCAGGCACGGAGCGCTTGCCGGACCAACTTAGGCGAGCAGAAGGACACGCCACCCTCACGTGCCAAGGCCGGTCCGCTGGGATTCACCTGCCAGATGCCCGGCCCCACCCCCGACGGACGCTTTAGGCTGCGGTTCTCCTCTTCAGCGGCTGACACGGGCTGGGTAAGTCCTCGTTGGGGACGTGGGGAGGGGCTGTCCTGGGCAGGGTGTCAAGCCGCATCCTGACCTCTGTCCCCTAGACCCTGGCAGTGACCCCACGCCGGCTGTGACAAGCAGAACGTGTCACACATGGCCAGTGTCCCTGGGGGGTGAAGCCGACTGACTGATGGGGGCTGCCCGACACAGGAGCCCTGGCCCTCTGGTCACCATCCTGTGGCTCATCCAGGTCCCTGAACCCAGGTCTCTGCTCTTGACTTGAGTGCGGAGGCTTGCGAATTCGCCCGTGGAGTTGGACGATTTCATTCCCAAAATGAAACAGCCTTTTCCATCCAAGCAAGAATGTGGATGCCGGGGTCTGCACACACCGCGTGCTAGCCGCCGTTCAGGGCACGCTCCCGGCTCCGCGATGCGTCAGCCCGGCAGCGGACACAGAAAAAGGCCAAAGAGTATTTCCATTCCGTTCCACCTGGAAAATGCCGACAAAGGGCAGGGCGGTGGTCTGCAGGATGGTCAAACCTTCTGCTAAGAGATGGGCCCACCTGAAAACCGAGCTCCTTGCCTGGAAATGCCTGCCAGTCCTGTGGCCCCTGAAGAAAATCCAAGCCAGCAGCAACGGCCTGACCAGTTCCTTCCACCCGGCGGCTTACACAGCTCTGGGTCCCCCGGGCTCCTTCCTGCGCTTGGAGAACGTGAGTACCTTGCAGACAATGAACTACGACTCAGTGCGGTCTCGGTGAGGATCAGGGGGTTCCCGGCCAGCCCCGCCAGCCCCGTCCATCCACGGAGCTTCAAGGCTTACAGAAAAGAAGCAGGAAGGTGTGGTTTCCTGTGGCACCGTGCTGCAGCCACGTGCCCGTCCTCTGGGCCCTGGGGTGAGATGCCTCAGAAGTTTCCAGCATGGCGTGGCCTCCACAAGAATGTCAGGGACTGAGCAACAGCCATGACAAAGCTAGACTCAGACGGTGTTTTTATAACAGAGCTGGACACGGGCCAGTAGGCGGAGCCACACCACTGCCTCTGTCAACGGGAGGGTTATCTTCAGAGACACAACGCAGCTGATCAGCTGCACAGAGGCAGGCTGTTTTCTAGAAGGTGCCGTGGCCACTGAGCCGGCCCAACAATAGATGTGTTTCTCTGCGCGGGCTGGAAGCATCCATTGTTTCCAGAATTGCTGCCGGTCACCGGCTACACTGCCAGGAGGAATTCTGAGAGACGTGACCCAGGCAGAAAATGTCCTCCGAAGCCCATGTGTCCTGGGAAGCCTGCGTCCTGAGGCGCCAGTGAGATGCTCTCAGCGGAGGAGGCGGCCGCCCTGCGCCCCGCATCGGGCGCCGGGAGCAGTGGCTGCCCGGGGAAAGGGGCGGCCGCGCAGGCGCTCCGCTGAGCTCTCCCAAGGAGGAGGAGACACGAAACCCCTCAGCAGCCCAGGTCTTAGCAAGTCGCAGAAGCCCGCCCGAACGGCAGCGGTGACCGTCCGCGACCCCGCCTGGGGCTCCCGTGCGCGCCGGACGGTGAGCAGTGCCGTGCACGCTGCGCGCCCTGCTCCCGGTGTGGGCAGGCCGCACGCGGGGGGCGCGTCCGCAGAGCTCCACACCGTCCCCCATGCTTCAAACGCTCTTTGTCATCAGAGGAATTCAAGACACACATGTCCACAGCCATCGATTTCCAACCCAAACGAGCCCTACGGCCTTTGGTCTAGGTGTCTTTGGCTGGTGTCTTTTTCAGACAGAGTTGGACATCTTTTCAGTGCAGGAAACACTGGGCGGGGGTCCCCAGTGGGTGTGCACGCTCTTCTGGGGGGGGTCTGCCTCTTTGCAAAGCTATTTTCACTACCGGTGTGGGGCGTGGGCAGGGCGCTGGGCAGGAGCTCATCTGCCTCCGGTCATCATTTTGAACAAGAGGCCAGGAAAATCGCCATGGACGGGCTTGCTCCTTCTACCCTGCTGCCTGCTGGAAGGTTCCCCCCATTGGGGGCTGGGCGGGGACACTGCTGGAAGGTTCCTCCCATTGGGGGATGGGCAGGGACACTGCTGGAAGGTTCCCCCCATTGGGGGCTGGGCGGGGACACTGCTGGAAGGTTCCCCCCATTGGGGGCTGGGCGGGGACACTGCTGGAAGGTTCCTCCCATTGGGGGATGGGTGGGGACACTGCTGGAAGGTTCCCCCCATTGGGGGTTGGGCGGGGACACTGCTGGAAGGGTCCCCCCAT
>PISW01013634.1:0-25253 GCA_004023785.1 Mungos mungo
CCTTGGGTAAATCCCTAGCAGTGCTATTGCTGGGTCATAGGGGAGTTCTATGGATAGTTTTTGGAGGAACCTCCACACTGTTTTCCAGAGCGGCTGCACCAGTTTACATTGCCACCAACAGTGTAGGAGGGTGCCCGTCTCTCCACACCCTCGCCAGCATCTATAGTCTTTTGATTTGTTCATTTTAGCGACTCTGACTCCACCAGACATTTAAAGCAGAGCTAATACCCATTCTTCTCAAACTATTCCAAAAAATAGAAATAGAAGGAAAACTTCCAAACTCATTCTACGAAGCCACCATCACCTTGATACCCAAACCAGACAGAGACCCAGCAAAAAAAAAAAAAAAAAAAAAAAAAAAAAAAAAAAAAAAAAAAAAAAAAAAAAAAAAAAAAAAAAAAAAAAAAAAAAAAAAAAAAAAAAAAAAAAAAAAAAAAAAAAAAAAAAAAAAAAAAAAAAAAAAGAACCTTAGACCAATATCCTTAATGAATACAGATGCAAAAATACTCAACAAGATACTAGCAAATCAAATTCAACAGCATATAAAAAGAATTATCCATCATGATCAAGTGGGATTCATTCCTGGGTTACAGGCCTGGTTCAATATTCACAAATTCATCAATGTGATCCACCACATTAACAAAAGAAAGGATAAAAACCATATGATCCTGTTAATGGATGCAGAAAAAGCATTTGACAAAGTACAGCACCCTTTCTTAATAAAAACCCTTGGGAAAGTCGGAATAGAAGGAACTTACCTAAACATTATAAAAGCAGTTTATGAAAAGCCCACAGCTAATATCATCCTCAATGGGGAAAAACTGAGAGCTTTCCCCTTGAAATCAGGAACACAACAAGAGTGTCCACTCTCACCACTGTTGTTTAACATAGAGCTGGAAGTCCTAGCATCAGCAATCAGACAACAAAAGGAAATAAAAGGCATCAGAATTGGCAAAGAAGAAGTCAAACTTTCACTTTTCGCAGATGACATGATACTCTATATGGAAAACCCGGCAGACTCCACCAGAAGTCTTCTAGAAATGATCAGTGAATTCAGTAAAGTTTCAGGGTACAAAATCAATGTACAGAAACCAGTTGCATTCCTCTACACCAATAATGAAGCAGCAGAAGAGAAATCAAGAAACTGATCCCATTCACGATTGCACGAAAAACCATAAAATACCTAGGAGTAAACCTAACCAAGGATGTAAAAGACCTATATGATGAAAACTATAGAAAACTTATGAAAGAGATTGAAGAAGACACCAAGAAATGGAAAATCATTCTCTGTTCATGGATCGGAAGAATAAACATTGTGAAAATGTCATTACTACCTAAAGCAATCTACACATTCAATGCCATCCCCATCAAAGTTTCACCAACGTTCTTCTCAAAGCTAGAACAAACTATTCTCAAATTTGTATGGAACCACAAAAGCCCCCAAATAGCCAAAGTAATATTGAAGAAGGAAACCAAAACGGGAGGCATCACAATCCCAGACTTTAGCCTCTACTACAAAGCTGTCATCATCAAGACAGTATGGTATTGGCACAAAAACAGACACATAGACCAATGGAATAGAATAGAGAGCCCAGAGCTGGGCCCACAAATGTACGGCCAATTAATTTATGACAAAGCAGGAAAGAGTATCCAATGGAAAAAAAGACTGCCTCTTTAGCAGGTGGTGCTGGGAGAACTGGACAGCAACAGGTAGAAGAATGAAACTAGACCACTTTCTTACACCATACACAAAAATAAACTCAAAATGGCTGAAGGACCTGAATGTGAGACAGAAAACCATCAAAACCCTAGAGGAGAAAGTAGGAAACAACTTCCTTGACCTCAACCACAGCAATTTCCTACTCGACACATCCCCAGAGCAAGGGAATCAAGAACAAAAGTGAACTACGGGGACCTCATCAAGATAAAAAGCTGCTGCACTACAAAGGAAACAATCAAGAAAACTAATAGGCAACGGACAGAATGGGAAAAGATAGTTGTAAATGACATTTCAGATAAAGGGCTAGTATCCAAAATCTACAAGGAACTCACCAAACTCCACACCCAAAAAACAAATAACCCAGTGAAGAAATGGGCAGAAGACATGAACAGACACTTCTCCAAAGAGGACATCCAGATGGCCTACTCGCACATGAAACGATGCTCTACACCCCTCATCATCAGGGAAACACAAATCGAAACCACACTGAGATACCACCTCACGCCAGTCAGAGTGGCTAAAATGAACAAATCCAGAGACTATAGATGCTGGCGAGGGTGTGGAGAGACAGGCACCCTCATACACTGTTGGTGGGAATGTTAACTGGTACAGCCGCTCTTGAAAACAGTGTGGAGGTTCCTCAAAAAACTATTCACAGAACTCCCCTATGACCCAGCAATAGCACTGCTAGGGATTTACCCAAGGGATACAGAAGTGCTGATGCATAGGAGCACATGTACCCCAATGTTCCTAGCAGCACTGTCAACAATAGCCCAAACATGGAAAGAGCCTAAATGTCCATCAACTGATGAATGGATCAAGAAGATGTGGTGTATATATATACAATGGAGTACTACATGGCAATGAGGAAGAATGAAATATGGCCATTTGTAGCAAAGTGGATGGACCTCGAGGGTGTCATGCTAAGCAAAATAAGTCAGGCAGAGAAAGACAGATACCATATGTTTGCACTCATAGGTCTACCAGGAGAACAGGAGAAACCTAATGGAGGACCAGGGGGAGGGGAAGAGGGAAAAAGAGTCGGAGAGAGAGAGGGATGCAAAACTTGAGAGACTATTGAATGCTGAAAACGAACTGAGGGTTGAAGGGGGAGGGGAAAAAGAGGTGGTGGTGATGGAGGAAGACACTTGTGGGGCAGAGCACTGGGTGTTGTATGGAAACCAATTTGACAATAAACTATTTTTTTAAAAAAACAAAAACAAACAAACAAAAAAACACATTTGGCCCTTGTAATAAGATAATACCATTTGTCAAAGAGAGTGTAGGTACTGTTAGTTAATGGTCCTTAAAACTTAATATTAGCCCCTAACCCTAGACAGTGGTAGACTAACAGACGCAAGATTGGGTCAGGCACAAGTCAGAGGGGGAAGGAAGGACCAAACTGACTCCATGACGGGCTTCAAATAAGCCTCAGAAACTAGAAGGCCTAAGTTTCGGTTTCCCGAGGTGTGACTCAGCAGTTGCAGTGTCCGATGTGGGACTCCACCTCACAAGCCATGAGATCATGACCTGAAACTAAACCAAGTCAGACACTTAACCAACTGAGGCACCTAGAGGCCCCCTGAATAGCATCTCTTGACTATGCATATATGTATACACATGTATGACTATACATATATGTATACGTGTGTGTATGTATATATTTTTTAACCTGAATGTTCATATATATATATATATATATATATATATGAATAAATCAAAGCCTAGTGCATAAGGACATAGGCACTTCTTTCTGCTCACCATGCACTACAACCGCTACCTGTCCATCCACCACCCCATCTGCTACAATGTGCTCATGAATCCCACTGGCTGTGCCCATCTTGTGTCTTGGCTCTGGGCTGGTGGCCTCTGGAAGAAGGAACTCAAGAACACCATAAAGAGGAGCTTCCAGAGAAAACTCATTCTCCTAACCTCCTGATGACCAGTTTGGTGGTTAGGGAATATGACAGAAGGGCTGGGGCTAATGACATCTGTCTCTATGGGACTGTCATAAGGATTCAGTATATGAAAATACACACATCGATAACTGTTGGATGCCTGCTGGGTATCTTTTTCTCCAATTTGTTTGCCCCCCTCTTGCATGGACTCTAGTAATCATGATCTCTTGTTCTTGGCTCTGTGTGATGAATTCTACCCCATTAGTTCTATCTAAGAACGTGTTATCTTCTTAGGGACAAGTCTGGGGGCATCACAACGATGTGCCTGGGCACTGATGCACATGGTTCTTCCTGACTGGACAAGCAAGGGAAAACGTTCCCCTCCCGCATCAAGTGGTTAAACAAAAATAAGAACAATAATAAATGCCACCAACATTGGGCCTTGTCTTATCAAGCATTGTATCCAGTGTTTGATAGTATTGTTTTTTAAATTATAACAAATGCACAAAAGAAAATAAATTTTTTGTTTTCAAGATTATAGTTCCCATTTATTATTCCTCACTGCCTTGAAGGAATAGACCCTAAGAGGGATTTTCTATGCTAAGCTGGTTCAGAAGGTGAAGGGGATAGAGAGACAGAGACAGAAAGACAGAGAACTAGTGGGATCTGAACAGGAAGTTGGATAAAAGTCCATATGGTGCAAAGTCTGGGAAAGCATGAAGAATGAGAAGGTTGGTAACACGCAATTTTCATATGATGAAGAGAGTGGGAAAGGAGAAAGAGGGGAAGAGAGAGGAGGGGCATAACTTTCAGTAATACATCAATTTCTCATTTGTGAGTTTACTTGAATCTATTTGGGGGACATGTTGTAGGCACAGTGCTATCTCAAGATGGCACAAAGAGAGGTCAAAGGTATAATACCCCCTTCTTGCAGATGATAAATGGTGGAGGTCACACAACACAAGGAGGAAGGGGTCACATGGAGATTTAAGTCTGTCTATTGTCCATACTGCAGTTTGGGAAACCATAGGTCTGAGGATCCAGGAAGGGAACTTTTGGAGGATCCAAACTATTACTAGAATGTTAAGCCAGAAGTTTGAGCTGGAGGCAGAAGATGTGTTATAATGTTAAGCCCACAATCACCAGTCATCCTGTGAACATACAAAGACTCCCATCAGTGGTCAATAAACAAGGACAACACAAGAGACCACATATGTGTTTGGTTATATCGCAGAGAGGTTTGTGTTGATGTGAACTCTCAGGCTTGGATCACCAGGATGACAGGAATAGGGTAGAACTTGACCATGAGGGGAGGTGGGGCCATCCAGGGTGGCCAGAAGACACTGGACACTTAAGTTGACAAGGAGAAATCATTCCCAAGACCCAGATCTAAATAATTCTTATTGTGGGAAGGCCTCCAGCTGCCATGACCCAAGGACAGAGCCCCCAATTTCCACTCTGGGCTTCTCAAGCTCCTGCGTCCCCACTGACTCTAAAGGATGGAGGGCATCTACTCCAGCCTCCATACTGGGAGCTCCTAGTCTCCAGCAGGGACTGGGGCTTTCTGGGCAGACAGAATCAGCAGGGAGGCTTGTTTGTGATGGAGAGTTGGAGGAAGGGGTAGAGGCTGGAAGTCCCTGGAGGCCCTCTGATGATCCTCTTATCTCTCCAGTCCCTGAAGACAGCCCTCCAGATTGGCATTCCAAGGATGCCCTGGGGAGCAGCGTGCTGGTAGCTGCAGCAGGGATAAAGCACACAGCATCAGTTCCAGGAGCCCAGATGTCTGGCCTCACACCTGCCCCTGTGTGCTGCTGACAGAACAACACAAGAGAGTGTCTTCTGTCCTCCCCTGCTAGCTGCTTCCTGGGAGAGGCAGCCCAGCTGAGCCAGACCAGGAAGGACAGGGTAGGTGGGCAGGAAGTCCAAGACAGGGGATGGAAATAGGACTTTGCTTTTTCCTTGAATTCTGTTTTCCGAATGATTATTATGACTGCAACTCTATGGGAAACACTACGAGATTGGGAAGCTAATCTAGTCTTCCACAGCATGTGTTCTGTCTTTGCTCAAAAATATTCTGCCTCATTCTTGTACCTTTCCAGGTAGATGATCACATCTCTTTCCTTCCAATCCCGGTATTCCTTCTTTCTTTATTGTTCCTCAAGCACCGCTCCTGGCTTTCAGCTCCCTGCTAATGAACAGCAGAGACAGTGAGTAACCTTGGCTTGTTTCTGATTCTAAAATAGTCCATATAGGGGTGCCCGGGTGACTCAGTCAGTTAAGCTTCCAACTTGGGCTCAGGTCACGATCTCACAGTTTTTTGAGTTCAAGCCCTGTATCCAGCTCTGTGCTGACATCTAGAGCCTGGAGCCTGCTTCAGATTCTGTATCTCCCTCTCTCTTTTTTCCCCTCCCCTGCTCGCACTCTGTCTCTCTCTGTCTCTCAAAAAATGAATAAACATTTAAAAAATTGTAAAATAACATATCTATTGTCTTCCACATCTTGTACTATTTCCTAGTTTTCAGGATGTATTTTTAGTTGGCTAAGAGCGTCTCAGTCGATTTGATGCTGAGAAGAGCTTTAAAAAAATCGTGAAGATATATACATATATCATCATTATGCTGTACACTAAAATAATATAGTGTATGTCAATTACATATCAATTATAAAAGTCATGTAGGAATTGGGCTTTATCAATACAGGATTGCTTCCTAGATCGATATAATTAAAGACCTTTCCTTTTTGATTATTCATGTGACTAACCATAGGATAGGTTTATTGTGAATCATCCTTGTCATTCATGGGATAAATTATGCATCTTCATTCCCTTGCTGATCTCACTAGATGCAGCACCCATGGCTGGTCAGAACTATAGCATGGTGTCTGAATTCATCCTCGTGGGATTCTCCAACTTCCCGAGGCATCTCCTGCCCGCCTTCTTCCTGCTGTACCTGCTCATGTACCTGTTCACACTGCTAGGCAACCTCCTCATCATGACCACTGTGTGGAGAGAGCACAGCCTCCACACACCCAGCTACCTCTTCCTGTGTGCCCTGTCCACCTCTGAGATCCTGTTCACTGTTGCCCTCACCCCTCGCATGCTGGTTGACATGCTCTCCACCCACCACACCATCACCTTTGTGGCCTGTGCCAGCCAACTGTTCTTCTCCTTCACATTCGGTTTCACACACTCCTTCCTGCTCATGATCATGGGCTATGACCGCTATGTGGCCATCTGCCACCCTCTGCACTACCACGTACTCATGAGCAACCGTGGCTGTGCCCGCCTCATATCCTGGTGCTGGGCTGGTGGCACAATCGTGGGAATGATGTTGACCCTGATAGTTTTTCATCTTACATTCTGTGGGTCTAATGTGATCCACCATTTTGGCTGCCATGTACTTTCACTTTTAAAGTTGGCCTGTGGGAAGGAGACAGCCTCTGTCACCTTGGTTGTGGTCCTGGTGTGTCTCTCATCTCTGTTGGGCTGCTTTATCCTCATTGTCCTCTCCTATGTCTTCATCGTGGCTGCCATATTGAGGATCCCCTCTGCTGAGGGCAGGCACAAGACCTTCTCCACGTGTGTGTCCCACCTCACTGTGGTCATTGTGCACTACGGCTTTGCCTCCATTATCTACCTCAAGCCCAAGGGCCCCCATTCTATGGACAGTAGCACGCTGATGGCCACCAGCTATACAGTCTTCACCCCCTTTCTCAGCCCCATCATTTTCAGCCTCAGGAATAAGGAGCTCAAGAACGCCATAAAGAAAAGCTTCCAGAGAAAATTCAGTCCCTTAAGCTCATGACGGCCAGTTTTGGTGAGGAAGTATGATAGCAAGACTGGGCATGATCATATCTGTCTCCATAGAACTGTTGGAAGGATTCAGGTATGGGGGAAAACACACATTCTTGGGTGATGATGCATGCTGGGTATTTGTTTTTCTCCAATTTGATTCCTTTCCTCTTGCAGAGTCTCTAGTGATCATCATCTCTTGCTCTTGACCCCAGGTGATGAACTCCTTCCCATTTTCTGTCTAAGTGAGATCTCTAGCTTTGGGCTATGGGGGGCATCACATGGATGTGTCTGGCCCCGGATGCCCATGGTTCTTTTTTAAAGCACACTCAGGGGAGGAATTTCTCCTCCACCACCATAAAGACAAACAAAAATAAGAATAATAATAAATTTGCCAGATTTGGGGCTTTTCTAATCAGACACTGTGTCCAGTGTTGTATACATTATCTTTTAATTATAACAAATGCACAAAATAACGTAAACGAATTGTCTTGAAGGGGATGTTTGACTGTTCACAATTTTTCACTGTCTTTGGAAGGAATAACCCTAAGGAGATTGCTATGTTGATCTGAGTTGAGTGAAGGATGTTAGAATCTGAAGTGAAGTGAGAGAGGGAGGGGTAGGGAGTAGGTGGAGGAAAGGGTTCCGTGCTTGGGTAATCATATAAAGCATGTTTAAAGGACGTTGCTCTCTGACAGCTTATGGAGAGCCTTCTCCCTTTTCACCCACATTACTTCCCATAAACACTGAGTTCTCACTGCTGCGGTTACTTGAATCTATCTGGGAGACTTGTTAAAGGGCACAGTGTTATCTCAGATGGCACTAAGAGAGCCCAATGGTGTGGGTACCCCTTTATGAAGATAAGAATTGTTGGTAGAGGTCACACAACACATGAAGGCGGATTCACGTGCAACTTTAAATCTGACTCCCCTGCTGGGATTGGGAAACCATATGTCTGAGCATTGGGCTCCATTGGTGTAACTATTACTTAAATTGTGGTCAGATATTTGAGTTACAGGCAGAAGATGTTTTATAATAATAAACCAAAGGATGACTGTCACATATGAATGCCTGCCATTTGCCAAATGTTGTGGCTAGGGTTTCCTATGCATTTGCTCTTCTAAGTCTCAAGATATATCATTTTTCTGCATTTAGATATGACCCACATCTATTACTACTCACATTTTTGAAATGCAGAAAATGCAAATCTGGTAGATAATTTGTCCCAGGCCACAGCGCCGTGAAGGCAGGAAGCAGGAATCGATTACAATGTGCATGTGTGTGCAGTTGGGGATCAGGAACCCGCCTCTCTCAGGTGTCTGCAGAGAGGAGGAGGAGCAGGCTGCCATTAGAAGGAAGAGACCCCTTTCAGGAAGGAGGGCAGGTGCAGCCCTAGGCTCACACCCCTTTCACACAGCCAGAGGGAAACACTGACTCCAGCGGAGTTCCTGAGACCCTTGCCTCATTAACACTGACAATGAGACCTTGGCAAACTGGCTACAGCAGTTTTGGGGTTCCATTCATCATTTTACTCATTATTGGTGTAAATGGGGTTCCATTCATCATTTTACTCATTATTGGGGCCTATGACTGAGGCCCCCCCCCCTCATTCCTAAGATGTGCTTCTCCAGAGCCTGTGGCTGCATTCCCTTGTCCAGCAAAAGGGAATGTGCAGATGAGATGCAGTTAGGGATCTGAGACAGGGGGGTTACCCTGATCACCCAGAGGGCTGCTATATTTGCAAGTGTCCTTATACAAGGGGCACAGGAGGAACCAGAGACAAGAAGAGGAGATGTGACACCAGAAGGAGGAATTAGAGTCACTGAGGCAGGAACCATGAGCCAGGGAATGCTGCTGCCTCGGAGCTGGGAAAGCAGGAGGCAGGTTCTCCCCTGGTCCCCCCGAAGGATGCAGCCCTGCTCACAGTCAACTCATACCTGGTGACCCTGATTCAGCTTCCAGCCTCCAGCACAGAGGAGGAGAGAAATGCGTGGTTTCAGGGCACAGGATTTATGTACTTTGTTACAGCAGCCCCGAAACTGATCTGTGAAATGCCATCCTGACACTAAATGTTATTAGATTTCATTACAAAGTTAATTTGAAGCCAGGTTTTCAGACCATTCTTTTTTTTTAATTTTTTAATATTTTTATTTATTTTTGAGAGAGAGAGAGAGAGAGAGAGAGAGAGAGAGAGAGAGAGAGAGAGACAGCGTGAGCAGAGGAGGGTCAGAGAGAGATGGAGACACAGAATGAGAAGCAGGCTCCAGGCTCTGAGCTGGCTGTCAGCACAGAGCCTGAGCGGGGCTCGAACCCACGAACGGCGAGATCATGACCTGAGCTGAAATTGGATGCTTAACTGAGCCACCCAGGCAGCCCCCTGGCCATTCTTTTTTATGGAGAAAACTTGGGACGTTGAGATGGCTCCTGAGAAGTGCAAGTGTTTTGGGAAGTCTGTCAGCAAAGGTGGAGGAGCCCCCAGAGCCCAGCTACAGGTTTGCTCGGTAGCCCAAGGCCCTCGTGGTGTGTTGTGGGGACACACCTGACCGCGTACCTGCAGGGGCCCCAGCACAGGCGCTGGGATGTGCCCTCAACCAACACTATCGGAGTAGGAGCCTGAGGACACCAGGACCGGTCTACGGTTTGCAGCTTCGACCATTCTGTTTGCTGGGGTTGTTTGTTTCCACAGAACGTGCGGGATTTTGCTAAGTGTGTGGGGCGGGGGGCTGGGAGGAGGTAAACCCTCAGCTCTTAATGCTCTTAGCACTGTCACATGGTACAGAGACCTTGTGTGTGCACTGCAGGGTGGGTTACATGAATTATTTCTACACAGCATGATTGCCTGCAGCACAGCACACGATGGTACTCCGTTCCTCTGTTAATCGCCCCTGTTGAGCTTCTGGGGCAGGGACTCTGGACCATTATAGTCCTACCGGGCTTGGCACGTAGTAGGTTCATAATAAATATTTGTTAATTGCCTACAAGACTCCATTTCGTGAGTAAATAATGTACTAGTGCATTAACAATGTATTATACAATATAGTATGCTGTAATTGTGTTTTTCCATTTTATAAAATGCAACATGTAGTAAATTACATATATTAGGTACTATAAACATGGTATATAATATACATAATATTAACATGATATTTTATTAACATAATATATAATATATAGCATGTTTCATTTATTATATGGTATATGTATAATGGTTATGTATAACAAAATCATATAATTACAAAATATATAATATAACAATATTAAATATAGTATATAGTATAATATAATATATAAATATTTTTACATACTATGTATATTATTACATATTACTAATACTATTAAATAATTATATTATGTTTCATGTATAACATATTTATTTATGTTATGTATAATATGTAATATAATTTTATTCTAATATGCAGTGATAACACATAATTATTAAAACATCATATAATAGTACCACAGTATATATTTTTATAATGTATATGATTATATATTAATGTTATTATAATATGTAACACATGTCATAACACATATTATGATATGATTTTATTAAATATAGTGGAACATAACATATAATATTATATTATGATATCAAAGATATATAGATATTCATTATAGGAGAAATAAGGAACTAACCTAATATTGATTTGGAGTTTTTTGAAAGCACTGTTTTATTTATTTATTTATTTATTTTATTTAATGTTTGTTTATTTTTGAGAAAGAGAACACAAGGGGGAGAGGAGCAGACAGAGAGCGGGACAGAGGATCCAGAGTGGGCAGCAAGCTGACAGCAAAGCCTGACACGGGGCTCAAACTCGCAAGCTGTGAGATCATGACCTGAACCAAAGTCAAACGCTTAACCAACTGAGCCACCCAGGTCCCCCTGCAAGCACTGTCTTAAAACAACTTCTCAAATGTATTTAACTCATGCAGATAACGTGGTAGAGTTTTGTATAAAAAGAAGAAAGCCACCACACAATACTTACTAAGCTTTCACACAGTTCAGGCTGATGCAGCCTGCAGGACATAGTGATGGTAAGATTCGCACTATCCTTTCCAAGATGGAACACCAACCAGTACCTGATTGTTCCAATTCAATTTTTTTATTAGGGATCCCAGCATATGTTTTTTTTTTTTTTAAGAGAAAAGATGACTTGTTTTTTTCTTTATTTTTCCAGTCAGGCACTGGCAAGCTCTGAAGTGGGACTCATCCTAGTTGTGGCTAAATAGAGACTCTAGGCTCCTTCCACTGGGATTTAAATAGTAGTCATAATAATTGTTATTATTATTTTGAGTTCTTCCTATGCCTCAGGACCTGTATACAAAGCACTTGAGGGCATGATCTTACATCAACTCCAAGCAGCTCCGTGAAGACAGACCTTTATCATGAACAGCATGTGGTCGAGGGACTGGCCATGGGCTTGGGGTCAAGGGAGCCCCTCTGGGAAGTCCTCCCAGGCCGGGCTCAGCAGAGACCCTGAGTCATGTCCACTGAGCCATCTTCCCTCCTTCCCCAGCAGGGATGGCCACCACGCTGGGGCTACACCCTAGTTCCGTGTCTGAATTCATCCTCAAGGGTGACTGTAGTGGAAAATTCCAACGGAACCAGTATAAAGATGGTGAGCTCTCAATGAGATCACATGCTGCTAACATCTGGCAAATCACCAACCCAAATAGACATTTCACCTGTAAAAGTTGGGTAATTAGGAAGAAATGGGTACTATGCATGAAAGGAAGACAAAATGTTCAAAATACAGATAGCAAAATTTAAGAGAAGATTCATTTCAGGAAAGGGGAACCGGAGAGGTAGATATTGCTGTGCTGACTTTCGAAGCTTCCTGAGTGAGACTGGGTGGATCAGAGGCAGTGGCCGCTGCATGTTGGAAATACCTTCTGCATGTTTCTCTCTTCCTCGATTTAATCGCTTGTACCAAAGAGCCAGCTCACTAGAGGGAATTCCACCTGTCTCATGGGTGATGCCCCCTCCCATGTGTTTCCTTCACTCCAGGTCAGGGCGACCCAGGGGAAGAGAAATAGACACAGCGTTTCCTCCTTTGTCCACTTCACAGGGAGAGCTGACAGATGCATTCAGCAGACCGATGCAGCTCAGCAAGGTCATGACAATGACACATTACTGGAGGTTTCACAGGCAGACAAGGAAGAAGCCTATCATTGATGTCACATGGAAACCGCCTAAAACATAACACCTGCGTTCTCTGCACCAGGTTCTTGCCCAGGCTCGAGCCAATTGCTCTCTCTTTCCCCAAACAGACCATCACTACCAGCAACAGGGTCTTCACCTCTCTCCCACTCTTTTCCCCACCCCGCAGAGCCTACAGCTCTATCCGGTGAAGCCACTATCTCTTTCCTTTCCTTGCCTGGCTACCTCTCTCTGTTCCATTGCTAATGTATAAAAATCTCTCATTCTCCCCTCCGTCCCTTTCCGTCCCCTCTCCTGCTCTACATTCTTACACCTAATGCTCCATTCAGAAATAATTCTATTCCTATGACTTCAAAGGCAACAGGAAATTATCAATAACAAGCCATTTTTTGTTGGCATAAATTGCCTTTTTTTCCATTTACAGATTTTGAGGAATAAAGAAATGCTATATTAAAAGTACTGAAAATATGGGTGCCAGGGTGTCTGTCGGTTATGAATTCAACTTCGGCTCAGGTCATGATTTCGTGGTTTTGTGAGTTTGAGCCCTGATAAAGGTTCTCCGTTGTCAACACAAAACCCACTTCGGATCCTCTGTCCCCCTCCCTCTCTGTCCCTCTCCCACTCGTGGACACATTCTCTGTCACTGTCTCTCTCAAAAATAAATAAACACGAAAAAACACAAAACTAATGAATATAGTATAATATTCAACACATGCTATATATTCATATACTGATTATTACTAACTTTTACCATTGCTACACCAGCAACAGTGACAGCAGCCCAAGAGCCAGAAGTAATGTTACTGTCTGCTAATTCCATCTGAATAATGTATACCCCACGCATACACGTGTCGTGACTCCCCTTTCCCCACAACATTATATAATCACAGGAACGGGAACCAATGGAAGTTCAGACATGGTCATTTTCAAGCAGACTGCAACCACACTAAACCCAGCCAAAACTAAGATTCACCCCTGCTTCACACTATGTACAAAAATTAACTCCACGTGGATCAAAGACCTAAATGCAAAAGCTAAAAGTAGAATGTTCTTAAGAGTACAACATAGCTGTGAATCTCTGTGACCTTGGACTAAGCAATAGTTTCATAGACAGGACAACGAAAGCATAGAGCAATGAAAGAAAACAATATGTAGGTTGGTTGTCATCAAAATTAAAATCTTCTGTCCTGAAAAGAATACCAAGAGGATCGTGAAAAGACAAGTCAGAATGCAAGACAATATTCGGAACTCACAGATCTGCTTAGATCCTTGTAACTAGAAACTCTAAACAATTAACCACCACTTAACAAAGAGACAAACAACCCAATTTTGAAACTAGGTGAGGTATCAAGGGCTTTTCTCCAAGAACACACAGAAATGGGCACCAAGCATGTGATGAGATGCACAACGTGATTACTCACTAGGGAAATGCAAGTTAGAACCACTGTGAGATACCACATCACACCACAGAGATAGCTACAATGAACAGGATGGGTAATAACCGACACTGGCGAAGATGTGGCGAAATCTGAACCCTTCAGCACTGCTGGTGGGAATACGGAAAGGTGCATCCGCTTTGTAAAAGAGTCTGGAACGTTCTTCAAAATTAAACATAGAGTTACCATTGCATCCAGAAAATCCACTCCTTGGTATATACAGAACAGTTTGAAACTATACTCAAGCAAAGACCTTGTACACAAACATTCTTAGTGGCAATATTCAAAATAGCAAAAGCAGAAACACTGAGATCCTCACCAAGCGATGAACAGACAGATAAAGTCCAATATGTGCATACAACGGAATAGTGTCTGGCAATAAAAAGGAATGAGGTTCTGGGGCACATGGGTGATTCAGTTGGTTAAGGGTCCAACTTCAGCTCAGGTCATGATCTCCCAGATCGTGAGTTCAAGCCCCATGTCAGGCTCTATGCTGACAGCTCAGAGCCTGGAGCCTGCTTTGCAGTCTGTGTCTCCCTCTCTCCCCTTCCCCTGCTCATACTCTGTCTGTCTCTCTCTCAAAAATAAACATTAAAAATATTTTTAATGAGGTTCTGATATGTTCTACAACATGAAAGGGCCTTGAACAAGTTATGCTAAGTGAAAGAACTCAGTCAACACAATTCCCTAACATATATTTCTTTCATTTGTAGGAAATGTCCAGAAGAGGCTAATAGATGAGTGAGTCCCGGGGATGAAATGTACGGCATAGGGAATGTGTCAGTGGTGTTGGAATAGTGTTGTGTTTGACAGACGTATACATTTGTCTGAGCACTACTTTGTATAACTGAAACTAAGGTAACGCTGTGTGGCAACTATACTTCAACTAAAACTTAAAAAAATATATTTTTGAAGGGAGTCCGGATAGCTCAGTTGGTTGAGCATCTGACTTTGGCTCAGGTCATGATCTCACCATTCGTGGGTTTGAGCCCTGCGTCGGGCTCTGTGCTGGCAGCTCAGAGCCTGGAGCCTGCTTCTGATTCTGTGTGTCCCTCTCTCTCTGCCCTTCCTCTGCTCATGATCTGTCTCTCTCTCTCTCTCTCAAAAATAAATAAATGTTTAAAATATTTTTAAATATATATATTTTAAAGTGGTCTACTAGGGCTGGGGATTAAGGAGGTTGGGGAGGAAATGGGGAGTGACTGAATGGGTATGGGTTTCTCTTTTGGGTACAAAAGTGTTTCAAGTTGGTTGTGGTGATGATTTGTACATGGACTATATCTCAGTGACCCTGTGTGATTATACAATAAAACTAATATCCAAGACACAAACCAAGGGAGGAAGAAGTAGAAAAGTTCACATTTATTGAGCACCTGCTCTGTCACAGTGTCATTACGTGAATGTTATACCATTCTTACTAGGTAGGCATTATTAAGCCCATTGTACAGATGAGGGTAAGGTCATCCTTCTCCCTCTTCTAAAACCATGTCCACACTGGCCACTTAGATGACGGAGGGATGGAGTTTGCTGAGGAAGGTCTTCTTCATGGCGATCTTCAGCTCCTTGTTCCGGAGACTGAAGATGATGGGGCTGAGGAAGGGCGTGAGGATTGTGTAGGTGATGGCCATCAGGGTGTCTCCTTCCAGAGACTGGGGACCCTTGAGCTTGAGGTAGACCACAGAGGCAAAGCCGTAGTGCACAATGACCACAGTGAGGTGGGACGCACAGGTGGAGAAGGCCTTTTGCCTGCCCTCAGCTGAGGGGATCCTCAAGATGGCAGCGACGATGAAGACGTAGGAGAGGAGGATGAGGAGACAGCAGCCCAGCAGGGTGGTGATGCACACCAGCCCCACGCCCAGGGCCACGGCGGGTACATCAGTTCCACAGGCCAGCTTCAAGAGAGGGGGCACATGACATAAAAAATGGTGGATCTCATTGGGTCCACAGAAGGTGAGGTGGAAAACTGCTGTGGTCACCACCAGCCCCATGACCGAGCCACCTGCCCAGGACCAGGCCGCCAGGCAGGCACAGCCACGGGGGCTCATGAGCACATTGTAGCGCAGAGGGTGGCAGATGGCCGCATAGCGGTCGTAGCCCATGATGGTGAGCAGGAAGGAGTGGGTGAAGCCAAACGTGAAAGAGAAGAACATTTGGCTGGCACAGGCTGCCCAGGCGATGGTGCGGTGGACAGAGAGCAGGTCGACCAGCAGGCGTGGGGTGATGGCCAAGGTGTAGAGGATCTCGGAGGTAGACAGGGCGCACAGGAAGAGGTACATGGGTGTGTGTAGGCTGTGCTCTCTCCACACGGTGGCCATGATGAGGAGGTTGCCCAGCAGTGTGAATAGGTACATGAGCAAGAACAGCAGGAAGAAGGCGGGCAGGAGATGCCGCGGGAAGGTGGAGAAGCCCACGAGGATGAATTCAGACACGGAGCTGTGGTTTCGGTCCAGCATGGCGGCCGTCCCTGGGTGGGGAGAGAACAAGGATGGCCAGGTGAGCGGGAGCTGCGGGTGGGTGCTGAGCCTGGGTGTACGCTGAGCCCAGCCTGGGAGGACTTTCTGGAGGAGGGGCCCCATTACCCTGCAGGACATGGCCAGTCCCTCGGCCACACGCTGCTCATGAGCATGGTTAGCACTCCTCGGAGCTGCCCAAGGTTCACAGAGGATCATGCGCCTCAAGTGCTTAGCACTGGCCCCGGTGCATAGTAAGAACTCATTATCCCTTACTAGCTCAGCCAGAACATGAAATAATAATGTTTATGCCACACGGCTGCTGTGGCACTTAGGTGAGGTGATGCACGCTCAGCTCTTAGCTACCTTGGTTGTTGTGTGGCCTGACTTCCATGAGTCCCTCACAAGGACGTGGCCTGACTAGCATCACCAGAGTCAGGTTCTCTGACCCCCACTCTATAGCTGATCATTTCACAGTGCCTTTCTCTGAATCCTCCCCTCCACCACCACCTCCTCAAGCCCTACCCACTCTGCTATCCCCAACCTCCTGCTTCCTGGAGCAACCTAGGCTCCCAGCTGTAGGTTCTCCCACACCCTTCCTCCAGTGACAACAGGCTCACATCTGGCCCAGCTCCCTGTGAGGGTAGCTCTCCTTCCAAGCACTGGATCCATCTGGTATTCCCTCTCTGTCTCTCTGCCTTCCTCTCTCTGCCACCAACAGGCTGGATGCAAAAATGCCACATTTTTTTAAACGCAGGATGGATCAACAGTTGAATGGATAAAGGAAAAGTGGCATGTCCAGATAACGGAATATCATTTAGGCATCCTGTAGTGCACATGCGGGCGCTCAGAAGCAAGAACGCAAGGGTAAGGGAATGAGGAAAGGAAGAGAGAGTTAAAGGATGGGGACGGGAGGAACCACATGAGTGATGCCCGTATTGCCTCTTTATTTCTCAGATGCAAGCAGTTTTATACAAACAGCCACAGCTATGAGAAGGTTTTTTCTAGACAAAACTTTTTCTGTTCTCACAGTTATTGTTACAACATTTTCCTAGGAACTTTAGACCCTCTTCTTATTGTTATTCTAAGAGTGCCAGAGCGTGAAGGACATTTGTGCAATAACATCTTAACTCAAGAAACTTGAAGGACATTTGTGCAATAACATCTTAACTCAAGTGAATTAACCTCTGAGGAACTGGATCAGCTGCAAGGGCTGTAAGGGCACGAGAACTTTGCTCGATCACACTCTCCTTACTGGCTCCTCGCTGCTGCTTCCTACAGCATCCAAAACATGATACACTGACCCACACCACAACACGGATGAACCTCAAAGACATTATGCTGAGTGAGAGAGGCTAGCCACAAAGACCGAACATCATATGATTTCATTTATTAAAAAGATTCAGAAGAAGTAAATGCATCAAGACAGAAAGCAGATCAGTGGTTGCCAGGGGATGGGAGTAGGGTGGATGGAGAGGGACTGTTCATGGGTTGCAGATTTCCCTTTGTGGTGCTGAAATGTCTAGAACTAAATAGACATGGGTGGCACAACATTGTGAATGTTTAAATGGCAAGGATGAGGGTGCCCAGGTGGCTCAGTCGGTTGAGCAGCAGAGTCTGGATTTCAGCTCAGGTCACGATCTCGAAGTTCGTGAGTTCTTGCCCCGCACTGGGCTCCACACTGATGGCATGGAGCCTGCTTGGGATTCTCTCTCTCCCTCTCTCTGCCCCTCTCCTGCTTTCTCTCTCTCTGTCTCTTTCTCTCTCTCTCAAAATAAATAAATAAACTTTAAACATAAAGGTAAACAAACTGAAATACCAAAAACTCTTAAAAAATAGAACTACCATGTGACTCAGCCATCCCACTTCTGCATATATATGCAAAATAGCAAAAGCAGGGTCTGCACACTCCTGTTTATAACAGCACTAGTCAGAACAGCCGTGAAGTGGAAATAATCCAAATGTCCATAGACGGATGAATGGATAAATGAAATGCTGTCTATCCACGCAGTGGAATATTATTCAGCTTTAAAAGGAAAAAAATCTGGTCACACCTTACAATACAAATGAACCTTGGGGATATTATGCTACATGGAATCAGCCAGTCCCAGAAAAGAGAAGTCCTGTTTGACTCCACGTACATGAAGTATCTAAAGTAGTTGAATTCATGGAAACAAGGTAGAATGGAGGTTGCCAAGGACCAGGGGAAGTGGGAAATGGGGAGTTTTATTTAATGGATATAGAGTTTCCATGTAGCAAGATGAAGACAGTTATGGGGGGCCCTGGGTGGCTAAACTTGTTGAGAGTCTGACTCTTGATTTTGACTCAAGTCATGATCCCAGGGCCATGGGGTCAAGCCCCATGTCGGGCTCCATGCTGAGCGTGAAGTCTGCTTAAGATTCTCTCCCTCCGTCTCCATTTGCCCCTCTACCTCCCTCTCTGTAAAAAAAAAATTAAAATTAAAAAAAAAGTCTACTGGAGATCTATTACACAACAATGTGAATATACTTAACACTGCTGAACTGTATACTTAAAAATTGTTAAGACGGTCGATTTTGTCATGTGCTTTTTACACAAAAAAGTACGATCACACACTTCAACATGAATGGACCTTGAAAACACTACACTGTGTGAGAAAAGCCAGGCACAAAAGGCTGTCTGAACAAAAGGCTGACTGATTCCATTACTACGAAATACTGCACAAATTCATAAGCAGATTAGGGGTTGCCGGGGGGCGGGGGGGCAGGGAGGATGGGGGAGTGACTACTCATAAAGACAATGTTTCCTTTTGACAATGATGAAAGTATTTTGCGACTAGAAAGAGATGGTGGTTGCACAACACTGTGAATATGCTAAGTGCCAATGGATTGTACATTTTAAAATGGTTCATTCTTGGAACCCCTGGGTGGCTTAGTCCGTTAAGACTCTGACTCCTGGTGTCCGCTCAAGTCATGATCTTGCGGCTTCGTAGGTTCAAGCCCAGCATCGGGCTCTGTGCTGGCAGCTCCAAACCTGCTTGGGATTATCTCTCTCTCTCTCTCCCTTCCTTTCTGCCCCTCCCCCACTCGTGCCTTCTATGTCTCTCTCTCAAAATAAATAAATAAACTTTTTTAAAAAGCCACTCTTGAAACTGTTAATTTTTTATTGTGTGATTTTTGTCACATTGTTTTAGAAAGCTAAATGGGACTGGGGCACCTGGGTGGCGTCAAGACTCTTGATATTGGCTCAGCTCATGATCCCAGGGTTGTGGAATCAAGCCCTATGTTGGGCTCTGCGCTGAGTGTGGACTTTGCTTGGGACTCTCTCCCTCTCTCTCCGCCTCTCCCCAGGTCTCTCTCTCTCAAAACAAATAAATAAACATAAAAGATTCTCTCCCTCTCTCCCCCTGCTCCTCTCCCCTCTTCCTCTCTAAATAATTAATAATAACAATTATAATGGTAATAAAAGTAATAATTATTATTAGAGCAAAATGGGCCTTCCTTGGCCCTCTTCTACCTCTGCGCTGTCACTCTCCTGGTTCACAGCCCAGCTTGTCCCCAGAGAGGGAGAGGGAGGGTCTGAGCGCCTAGGGAGCAAAGAGAGAAGACCCGCCACCTTCCTTTAGCCTTCCTGCTCCTCCGCAGCAGCTCTGAGCTCGGCCCGGGTGTGTGAGGGCGGAAGGGGAGGCACCTCAGAACCGCTCTGTCCAGGGGCGGGTGGGGGCCTCCTGTTCTTACAGACTGGGACCCGGGTGCCCCCCGTGTCTCACCAACACCTGCATGTGGGTGGGTGTGCCCCCACCCCTCCACACACCTGTGCTCCACCGCCCCCTCCCAGCCGCGCACCTGCTGTCAACTCTCACACCACGTATGCACACAGCGCACCGCATGCACCTGCCCCGCTGCTCAGCCCGGCGCACCTGCGCAGACCAGAGACCCCACCTCGGGAAAGGACTCGAGCACCTGAGGAGTCACGGCCATGGGCACGCCTGCAGGTGCACACACACTCGCACAGTACGACACAGCAGCAGCGGGGAGATAGTGACTGACGCCCGTGTCCCTGACACACAACCTTCTCCCCAAGATCTACCACGACGGCCAGGGGCACACCGGACATGCGTGCGTGAGCCTGTGGTAAACAATTCAGGAATCAGGCCTCCACTAGGGCCCTGTTTGCCTCCAACTTCGTGTTCGGCTGGGCTCTGGGTCCCAAGATCCACCCCAACACTCTCGCTACCCACAGTCCTTCCCCCAACCCCAGGCTTGCATCACCTCCTCCAGGAGGACACCCAGGGGCACACACTCTGCTGCGGCAGCAGAGCAAGCCCTGGGTCTCCCCACTTACGCTTAACACCAGGAGCTCCGAAGTCCGGCTGGCGGGGCGGGAGGCTGCACCTGCCCTTTTTCAAGCTCTCCTCCAAAGGCATCCCAGAGGAGTCCTGAGCGGGGATGTGGGAGGGGCCGCCGTCAGGGCCCCAGAGTCAGGAGGTGGCCTCAGGGAGGCGCCCCTGAGATTAGAGCCCCTGAGATTAGTCCGCAGTGGTCCATGCGGCCCCCAAACCTTCCCTGAGGCTCTTCGCACCCAGCTGGGAGCTGGGCTGTTCTGAAATCCTGCAGAGGAGGGCTGGGCCAGGACATGGAGGTACCAAGACGCCTCTAACTGGGCAGGGGAGGGTGTACAAAAGGAGGCTGCTGCCCCTCCCCTGCTCTCTCAGCACAGCCCCTCCCTCTCAGGGAGTGTGGGGTGTGGATCCTCCGTTCCCCAATGCTCCCCCAGCAGGCACCGCGGGGCCTCCCAGAGCAGGCCTGTGCCCACTCTGCTGTGCCTGCTGAGGAATGGGCCCCAGGGCTGGGAGTGGTACAGAAGAGGGGCTGATGCCCGGCCTTTCCAGGAGCAGAGGCGCTGGGCCAGAGATGGGATCTCTACAGCATGGCCCTGCTGGAGGCCCAGGCTGCCCCCGGCTGAAGGATGAGGAGGGAGGGAGGAAGGGAGGGAGGGCACAGGGCCAGGCCATCACAGCCACCAGCAGCCGGGCTTGCCTCACCCTTGGGTCCCACCGCAGCTCAGTGCCCACTCTCCTCCTGCACCCATGTTCTCGCCTCTGAGAACCCGCGTGGGGTGTGCACATTTAACCGGGAAGACAGCACCAGGCCCTGCATTCGGTTCCTGGGGCTGAGGAGACAAATGGCCCCAAACTGGATGACTCAGACCAACAGCGGTGTGCTCCCTCACGGCTCTGGAGGCCAGGTGTGGGCAGGTGAGCTCTCTCCGGAGGCTCTGGGGGAGGGTCAGTCCTACACCTCTCTCCCTGCTTCTGGTGGCGACCAGCACCCTTGACTGGATCACTCCAATCTCTGCCTGCGTCTTCCCATGAGCTTCTCACGTCTGTGTATCTTCTCCTCTCTTTACAAGGACACCAGCCATTGAGGGCACCAGCACCCAGGATTTCATCTTGAGATCCTTATCGATATACGTCTGTAAATCTGAGGTTCCAAGTGGACATGCATTTCTCTTTTTTCCTTAATATTGTCATTGAGCTTTTTCTGGTTTTTTTTTTTTTTTGAGAGAGAGTGCGTGTGTAAGCAGGGGAGGGGCAGAGAGAGAGGGAGAAAGAAAGAATCCTAAGCAGGCCCCACACTGTCAGTGCAGAGCCCGACTTGGGGCTCAGTCTCATTCTGTGAGATCATGACCTGAGCCGAAATCAGGAATTGGACGCTGGACTGACTGAGCCATGCAGGTGCGCAGCAGATGCATTTCTGAGTGACACTATTTAAACCCCCTACAGAGTCCCTCCTGATTCTCTTCTCTGCTTTGGCTCTGACCTCTGCACCTGCTTCCTACACAACACCAGAGGGATCCTGCTCAACACACCAGATTCCATCCTTCCCCTGCTTAGAACCATCCATAGCTCCCTAGTCCCAGAAGCCTCACTGCAGCCAAAAGTCTGCTCCTTGAGAGCCCCTCCAGTTTCCTCCAGCTCCCCCTCTCTGCACCTCTAGACTAAAATGAGATGGGAGCATTTTCAATTTCTGGAATTGACCCCAGGTCCCAGCACATCCTTCATGCCTTGCTCCTATCTGCCTCAACTAACATGGTCTCAGATCACATGCCACCTCCTCCTCCAGGAAGCCTTTCGTGATTACCCAATCCCTGGCTGGGTCTGATGCCTCTCTGATTCCTCACTTCCCCAGCAATCTCTTATCATGCAGACTCTTATGGGTCAGTGTCTCCCATGAGACTGTGACATCTTGCCTCACTGGTTCCATGCTGTGTTTCCAGCATCAAGAATGATTCTCACACATAGTAAATGCTCAATAAAAATGCATTAAAGAAACCAGTGAAGGAAGGCACACACAGTGCTGGGAGACCCCACAGTGCAGGTGGGAAAGGAGGGAGGTCCCATCGGAGCTGAACAAAAGATGAACAGTCTCCGGCACCCTGTGTCAGGAAGGGAATGGCAGGCAGAGGAACCGCATGAGCAAAGGATGGAGAAGTGTCCAGACTGGGGTCAGAGGAGGCTGGGAAGTCAGACTGGAGCCAAAATGTGAAGGGACTTGGAGGCACCTTAGGACCACCCTCCAGGGCGCAGAGGGAGAGTGGGCTGGCAGGAGGTGCCAGCCGGGACTGAGGTCCAGCCAGCCCTCTCCTCTCAGCTTTGTCCCACCGGCCAGCAGAAGAGCCAGAATGTGGGGGGAATCCGGGGGACTTGCTGGCACAACTCAAGTCAGGAAGGGCCTCAGAGAAACAGACTTTCACCTAAGAAACGAGCTCGGGTTGGAGAAGAAACATCTTTTGTTGCTGCTTCTGGATACCCAGGGAGGTCAGGATACAAAGCTAACATCGTCACAGACAGGGGTCAATACCAAGCCCGGAGGAGGAGTGGAGACCAAGGTCTCAGTTCAGCTGCATCTTGCAGCCTTGCCTGGAGAGGACGCTGTGACCCTGGACAAGTGGTTTGGCCTCCCTGGGCCTCACTTTATCTTCTGTGAAAAGGAGCTGAATGATAAGGATAAGAGACACAATGTGTGCAAAGAGCTCGGCACACAGTAGGTGCTTGATCGAGGTGAACCTCTCTCCCCACTCAACCCCCATTTCAATTTTTTTCTTAGACTATGAGTTTTGTCTCACAGGTATTTTCTGTGCACCTACTGTGTGCCCAGCAGTGAGTGTGTGGCCACTGGAGATAAAATGACCAGCAACTAAAGTCCCTTGGAACCACAGCATTGCAGCTTTGCTCAGCTGTTCTCCCAGACAGGACCGTGCACTTCTGGGTCTCTCCACCGGGTCTGACCAGGGGTGACCATGAAATATTGTTCAAGTCGCTTTGTCCTCAGACGTTCAACGGCCCCTGCTGGTGCCAGTCTTTGCTCACAGCTACAGACGGAGAGGTGGGTCAGACCCACCCTGTCCCCAAGGGTACTGCCCGGCACCTACTTCCCTCCACCACAAAATACCCCTGTGTCTTCCATCTGGTCCCAGACACAAGTACAAGATGGTCTTCTCTAGTGTTAGTGGTAAGTCAATTGTCCATGGATTTTCTTTTCTGGATCTTTATACGTCGATGGCTTTCAGGGAAGTCAGGGGGGTTGTAACATCCTAGAAGCCTGTTTCATCTTGATGGCATTTATCTCCCAGATTTGCATGACTCAGCACTGGCTCATCTCCCTCCCTTGCCCAGTTGCTCTTAGAGGTAGAACTTGGGTCCAGTCACTTTCCATCTCTAGCGCAAACTGGGAACACTGTGAGTATTTATAGGACAGAATTCCAACCGCGGACTGCACAGTTAAGTCAAGTTGAAGAACTCTTCAAATCCTGGGTCATCGTCTTGCTTAAGAAGTCTGCCCTCATTCGCTAAGCGGCTGTCTGATGGCATGTGGAGGGAGGAAGCCTCCTGCTTGATGTGCCCTGTGATAACTGGGGAAGTCGGAACAGGGCGCACCCGCTGGTCAGTGTGATATGCATGTTCAGCCTCAGTCCCCGAAGACTGTGCACAAGATAATCTTATCTCCAGCTCAGAGGAGTCCAGCGCCAGCCAGCGTGTGTCCAACATCTGTGTGTGCAACGCCTGAGCCCTTCGCCAGGGAGCCCACAGCGACCAGGGCTGGTGTAGCTGCCCCCGTGAACATTACAGTAGAAGGACCAGGTGGATGATGAGTAACTGAATTTAGACAAGAGGGTGAGGAGTTCGAGGAAAGGAAGACGATTGGCTGTAAGAGCCCAGAAACCTAATCCACAGAGAGCGGGGAGGCTGGGGGTGGGCACAGGGGCGGGTTCCTGGGTAAAGTGACATTTTGGCTGAGACATTTGGTTCCAGGGACAGAGTGAGAGGAAAGGGTACCGCGGCAGAGGGGACAGCATGTGCAAAGGACCTGAGGTGGGAAGATAATTGTCCATCCAAGGAGCATAGTAAAGCCAACATAATGGGGTCTTGGGCAGCAAGGAGGGGTGAGTGGCTCAAAATGGCCTAAAATGCAGAATTGGGTCAGGTTACAGAGTACATCACCCCATAACCCCAAGAGGCATTAGCTGACACACATTTTATAAAAGGGATACTGGCTGTGAGGTCAGTGAATTTCAGATAAATTGGCGAATAGCCATTCACAACTCAGTGGGGTCTTAAAGCACACGGACTTTCCCTAGGGTCATAGTGAGAGGGTCATAGTGAGAGGCTAGTTTGTTTTCTCAGCCAGTTTTATTGAACACCTATTAGGTGCTGGCTGGGGACCACACTGCTGGTTACTTCAGATGGGTCCTGCCCTCTCAGCACTGCCAGTCCCGTGGGGAAGGAGGGCACGGTTGGTCAGGTTGTGTCTGTAACA
>PISW01013635.1:0-25189 GCA_004023785.1 Mungos mungo
GCAGGGTTCACGCCTGTGTCTGCGCGTCGCTGTCTCTCCTGAGCTCTGTGCCGACCGGACGCTTCTGCTGCCCCCAGAGCCTGGCACACGGCACACGGCCAACAGTCACTGGATGAATGAATGAATGATGGTTTGTGGCAGAACCTCTTGGGGGTGAGAGGGGGAGGGGGGGGCAAGGAACACAGACAGGGGAGCGCGCTCCATGCGGAAGACCCTTACCAGAAGGACAGGGCCTGGGAGTGGGCACTGCCCCTCCCCCCCAGGAGACGGGGGGACCCTCCCAGGCCCTGGCAGATACAGAAGGACCTGTGTCCCGACGTCCAGAGCCTGGAGCCCGGAGCCCAGCTCGCAGCCACAGACGCCTCTTCCCAGGTGGTGCACACACTCCCTGTTCCCTCCCCCTCGCACCCCCCCCCAGTGTGTGCAGGGGCAGCAGTGCTGGGAGAAGGGGACCGAGGACACTTTCCCAAAGGGAAGCTTGAACGATTCTAGCTCCAGACGGCGGACAATGACCTGCTTTCTCCCACGTGGACAGGGGTCACCCCTCACACAGCAGGGACACGCCCTCCAGGGACCCCACCAGGAAGGACAGCCACCCCCCAGCTCCTGAGTCCATGCATGACCCGTCCAGGGCTCCCCGGATGGACCCTGAGCCCTGGACGCCCCACCCCCCGCAGCCCCGGCCACTGTCACGCCCACCAGAGTGAAGCCCGGGGTGCTCTCGACTCCTTCTCCAGGGGCCCCGCCCAGGTGTGGCCGCTGTGGGTGCTTGGCGAGCCCTTGCTGACGAATCTCTGGGACCGACGGTGGGGGCACAAGTGGGGTCCCGGGGGTGTCCAGTCGTGAGCATGACTGGCCCTGGGCTCAGGGCTGCGTCCCCGCCTGCCGGCTCTCTCTGGAGCCCAGCTGAGAGGCAGGGGCTTCTTTCTGTTCGGCAGGTTTGGACGAGGAAGGTGCACAGAGAGGTGCAGGGCCTCGCCCCGGGCGGGCCCCACTCAGGACCCCCGCTCTTGGTCGCTGCCCCCTCCTCTCGCGCTCCCCGAGGGCTCCATCAGCTCACCGCTGAGTCTGTCAAAGCCCTGCCTCAGAGCGGGGAGACAGGCCCCCAGGCCTCTCGGCCGCCCCTCGGGCACTCGATGCAGCTCCTAGAGCCGAGGGTCCCCCAACCCCCAGCCACCAGCTCCTTCAGGCGAGGCTGGCTGTCTCCGAAGGACACCTGTCACAGAAGGTAACCAGCCTCGCACCTGTTGGGTTCCAGCCGGCAGCCTGTGCCCTCGGAGCCGGCCGCGTGGCCTGTCCCCCCAGCCCCCGAGAGTTGTCCGGCCCGAGGGGGCCGCGCCCTGAGTGCTCGTCGCCGTGAGCATCTGGAGCCTCCGTAATCCACCTCCAGGGTCCAAGCAAAGGACGGGCTGCTCCCACGGGTAACGGCTGAGCCGAGCCTGGCGTGCCCCTCAGTGTTTCTCGGCGTCAACGCTGATCCTCAAAAACGGTGTCTCCTCCAGCCCTGGGGTCCTCGTCCCCCCGCCGGGCCTCTGCGACCTCAGCTCTTCCCTGCGACGCCCTCCAGCGTGGCCGCCACCCTTCCACGTCCGACTGCTCCCCTCGGGAGAGGCCTGGACGCAGGAGGCCGCGGGAGCGGACGGCGCCCCAAACAATGTTCTGCGCTGGAGCCGGGAGCCTTCTGTCCTGGGGTGACGCTCAGGCCGCACGCCCATCAGCGACGCTGCCGTTTCTTCGACCGGAGCGCCCTGCCTTCAGGGGCCAAGTCTGCGGAGCTCAGGATGGCCTGGGCCAGCGGGCGGTGAGCTGGGGCACGCGGCCCCCTGAGGCCTCGAGTCCCGTTCAGCAGGTCAGCAGCGGGGCCCTGAGAATTTGCTTCTCTACCAAAGGGGTGACGCTGGGGCTTCTGGTCCGAGGGCCCCACTTTGAGAAACACCAGCCCAGGCTTTGGGGCAGGAACTAACAACCCCGGACGCCACTGGCTTAAAGCAACAAACATGTGTCTCTCACTCTGTTGCAAATTCATTTCCAGCAGGCTGAGGACCCCATCCAGGTCCGCTGGGGATGCGGTGCTCCCGGGAAGGGGGCCGGCGACACGCAGGAGGGGCCCCTGCTGCAGACTGGAAGAGCCAGGTCGAAGCAGAAGCTCACGGTCAGTGGCCAGGCAAGTCCCAGGCCTGCCCAGCTCCACGGGGCTGAGAAGTGGGGTCGGAGGTGCAGCTGGACGGCAGAGCAGGGAGGGCTCCCCGGGGATGTGTGCCGGGGCCCGGGGGGAGCTGGCACCCTGAGGCGCCCCCGAGTTGGCACCTGGCTGCGTCCTGACGGCCCCAGGGAACAGCTCCATCCACAACGCGCCCACAGCTGCGTCTTCTTCCGGGGAAATGCCACTCGGCTTTCTGTGGCCACCGGGAGGGGCCCAGCCCAGGGACGGCCCTGTGGCTCTCAAGAAGACGGCCAATCACGTGTGTTTACGGTGGAAACAGCAAACTTGATTATTGAAAAACTCTTACAAGGACTCTTCTGTTGCACAGGTTTAAAATATTTTAACCCCTCTTCCTTGGGCGTTACGGTTAAAACTTAGGAACGTGTCCAGGGGGTTTGGGGCAAGGGACAGGCGTCATCGGACACTGTGTTCTAAAGGGCCCAACGTCCCGGAACCTTTCCTGTGGGTGTTTGGACGCCCATGCTTCCCCCTCTCCACCAGGTGACCAGCTATCGCGATAAGGAGGAATGAGAATTACGCCAGGAGGATTTCTGCAAATATAAGAAGTATTTTTTATTGCAATATTCCGCAGCGAGGGGTCCGCGGAGAAGGGGGACACTTGACTTCAGTACAGATGACGACAGCTTTGAAGGGACCACGGAGACGGGGAGGACAGAGTGGGAGGACGCGGGAGGGGCGCGGATCAAACCGGAATCACATGACCTAGACCACACCCACGGGCGCCCCCGGCAGGCCTCCCGGAGGGCTCTGCTCGGGAAGAGTCGGACGTGACCGTCATGGGCGCAGGCCGGCTTCCCAGGCGTGCAAGAACCTTGAGGCCAGGCTTTTCTTTGGCAACAGCAAGACTCCGTTTCCACAGGAGTTTGGGAAATCCTAGTGGGTGATTTCGTGTCGCCTGGGGGGGGTCTCTGCTGTGGTCTCCCGGGCGGGCGGGGTGAGCAGGGGACAGCCCCGGACCCGTCACATCTCCCCCTGAGGGGGCTGAGCAGGGCCCGGGGCCCCACCTGCCCCTCCCACCACGGAAGGGAAGGGCACGGCCAGCTTTTCACAGTAAAGGGACAGCCAGTCCTCGCCGGTCCCTCAGGCCTTCCGCCCACGGAAGGCAGCCCCTGGCCCTCGCTCGTGGAGGAGGAAGAACCGGACCCAGACGGAGCCCTGCCGGCCCCGAGCTTCGGTGCGGCCGGGACCTGCGCCCGGGAAGCTTGCAGATGGAAATCCAAATCGCCTGCGTGGGGAGGAGGCCCCGCGGCCGCCCCGCGGAGACCGGCCGAGCCCGCCGCCCGCCTGGCCGCCGCCGAGGCCCCGCACGCAGCTTCAGTTCAGTTCTTAGCACAAACACGGAAATTAGCACCAAACGTTCGGCAACCAGACACAACCTGCTATGGTCACCCCACGGACAGTGAGGGGAGCAGCTTGTGTGTGTGTGTGTGTGTTCAAATCACAGAAGCACAGGCCGGTACTGGAGACGGGCCTCGCCGCGATCTGGGGGCGCAGAGGCGCGTGGGCCCACCTTAATGTCCTTGGCAGAGACCCGCACCGTGGAGGCGACCGCCGGGTCCACGAAAGGCAGGAGGGTGAGGCGCGCCGGGCACCCCCCTCCCCCCTCGCCTTTCTAGGAGACCTTAGAACAGATAGCACCACAAAGGACAAGGGTAGAAGTGAGCACCAATTATCACGTGAGGGCCGGCTACGGAGGCTGTGGGCCCTCCCCCCACCTCGTTCTCCCGTTAGGCTCTGCGGGAAGAAGCCTGGAGAAAGGAAGCAATTAAAATTAATTTATGCCTGCGTTTAAATCTAAGTGCATGAAAGAAAGGCAAAGCATAAAGTTCTTTTTTTTCCTTCCTCCCCATTAAAGAAAAACCTCCAGGGCTCATCCAAAAACTGCAGAGGGGCGCGGGCGGCTGCTGGTGAAGAGCGTGGCCTCCTGTCCCCGGGCAGCCTCCGCTTCATCGCACCTTCTAGGCCTGGGGGGGCCGGGGGCGCTTGGCTTCTCCCCAGAGCGGGCTGCCCACCCCTCGCCCCCACTCTCCGGGGGGCCGAAGCTGGGATTCCGTGCATGATTGAAAGTCAGGGACACTGCACATTTATGACAATACAATACAAATATTTACTTAAAACTCACAAAAATGAAAGCACCTTGAATCCATCGGAAAGGCACATGCGGAATGACATCTGGCCCGTGAACGGATCGTGTAGTTGAAAAAAGAGGCGGTGGCAGGGCGGGGACGGCCTTACAAGGCTTGCAGGTCAGGGAAAACACGTCTTCAAGTTGACTTTTTAAAAAAAAAAGTGATCTCCGAATACCGCAGCCCCTCCCCGACCCCCCCTGCCCAGCGACCTCTCCCTGCAGGTGACGGGTCGGCCAGCTCCGTGGCAAGAAGTGTGGCCCCCGTCCCGTCCCTGTGGCGTGGGGTGGCGACGGGAGGGAGCTGAGAAAGTGGGGGCCCGGTGGCGGCGGGCCGTCTAGGTCATGTGATTCGGCTCCGGGGTAGGGGACTCGGCCCTGTCCCTTCGCTCTCTGTGGGCATGGGGTCGGGGCCGCGCAGACGAGGTCGGGGGAGGGGCGAGGGGCCTTCACTGTCCAGGACGCCCGCAGACGGCGCGCTGAGGTCACGAGGTTGCTCTCGGGGTCGGGCTCGCGGCTCCTAGCCCAGGAAGCAAGCCGGCCCCACTTCAAATCCAAATTTCTGGGACGCTTCACCGAAATCATTGAACATGATGTCCACGATGGGCACCTGCTCCACCTTGGGAGTGTCGATCTCTAGAACCGTCTTCTGATACCCCTTCTTCGTCTGGGGGCACAAGAGAGGCGCGTGTCAGCACGAGGGGCACGGGAACGCCTCGCCAGGTTGAGCCTCACCCACCACACCCACCCCGGCTCCCGGGCTCCCGGGCACAGGCAGGACCCGCCGCAGAGACGGCCGGTTTGTGCCATGTCTTCGGGCTGGTGGAGGGACAGAAGGTTCCAGACCAGGGCAGGCAGCATGCCCCTCCCCCCCCCACTCCCCACAACAGCCCATTTAATCCTGGCCTCAGTCCCGGACCCTGTTCGCCGTGCCAGCTGGGAAACCCCAAGGCGGCCCCTCCAAGGCCAGCTACAGATAACACCGCTCTACTGGAATACCCGGATCCGGGCTCCACGTCCAGGTTCAAAGTGCAGAATTCGAAGAGCAGCGGACTGCAGGCCCCGCCCTCGGCAATGACCCCCAGAGGAGAGAGGATTCCACACACACAGTGCAAGGCGAAGTGGGGGAGCCCTATGCCCCCGCCTCCCTGGCCAGGCCAGCACCCACGGCTGCCGCCCGAGCTCTGTCTCTGAGCCTTCGCCCGCCGCACGTCCAGCTTGGACGGCCGCCTGGCCCTCGCTGGGCCACCAGGAGGCGGGGCTGCCTCAGGTCTGTGCCACCTTGGCTACAGGCGGCCCGTGCCTTCCCACACCAGAGGGCAGTGCCACGAGCGGGCCAGCATCTGCCTCTGCTCCCCACCCAGGGCACAGCAGTGTTTGCTGAGCTGACAGGGTGATGTCCCCTGGATTCACGGGCCCCGCGGCTGGGATTAGGAGCGCTTAGACCATGTCTGAGCAGGCCGCGAGCTCGCTGCCGCTGCGGCCCCCTTACTCCTGAAAAATAACCATTACGCACTGCCGATGGCCCCCGAGGGCACACGGAGACTCCGGAACAACAGGATTTATGCGGCGCGGCTCCTCGGGCCGCTCGGTCAGGCACACGGCCACAGAGTGTCTGCGGGAACCCCAGTTTCTTTGGTCCCTCGGTACCCCGTCAATCTAGCTAGCCTCCTGGGGCCAAGGGCCGAGGCTGGCCTCTCTCCCACCAGCAGGTGCACGTGGGCCCCCTGAGCAGTTACGCGGGAGGGCCGTGACCTTGCAAGTCATGCTGAACTGTTCGGGGGATGGGGTTCGCTGAGCGCGACTCCCCAGGGGCATCCCCCGCCCCGGCCCCACCTCCGTGTTCCGCCAGCCCGGCCGTCCGCCCAGATCCCAGCCTGCCTGCAGAGCCCCCTCTCCGCCAGCAGCCTGCTCTCCTTGGAGACATTCTCTCGCCACCTTTTCAGAGATAGAACCTTTTTTTCCCAGAGTCAAACTGGGCAGGGGCTGCAGCTCATCCTGGCCCAGCGTCCTGTCTGGGTCTCCACAACCTTGGCCCCCCTGTCTGGATGCTTCTGGACCCCTTCCCTGGGGATTGGACTCCTCTGCTCTTAAGCAGGGGTGAGTCCCGCACATTCCCCAGTCAGAGTGGAGGACGGACCCACAGAAACGCCAGGGCACAGGGAAGCAGGGGATAGGGGCAGGGTGCTTGGCGGGACCGGCCCCTCTGGGCGTCCTGGGCTCACACTTGGCCCAGGTTTCCACTCACAAAGCAGGGGCAGGGGGACTGGGAGAACTAGAAATCACAGATGTTTGCTCCACCTGGAAACCTTCCAGAAGCAACCTGTCGGGAGTGGTGCCGGGGTGGCCACAGAGGGACCCGCACAGCACCTTCCAGAGAAGAGCATCATGCGCCGGCTGGGAGGGAGGGCCTGGGAAGGGCTGGCCCTTACGCGGAGCGAGGGTGCAGCCCACGCTATCCGGCCCCGTGGGAGCTGGCCTGGGCACCTCAGGAAGGCCCCTGAAGACCCGGGGCTCGGAGGGGGGCACAGAAGGACCCGCAGAGGCAACAAGGCCACAGGAGGGACACACCTGAGGGTTTCAGCAGGGCCAGACCCCTAGGGCATGGCTGCCCTTAAACATCTCCCAGGACTCAAGGACGCGGCTCAGACCCACGGGCTGCCCAGGGCTGACCCTAAGCTGGGCACCCAGGCTCGCTCTTGGGGAGGGGCATGGGGCAATTATTCTGGGGCCAGAGAGCCACTGCAACCCCAGCGCTGACTGGCCGTGTGGCCCCCGTCAGGCCTGCAGGCAGAGCAGCCCTTCCCCATGGCGGCGCGGGGCCTGCCCGGCAGAGCGGACCGAGCGCACGACCTGGACGCTCCCAGGAAAGCCCTGTCCGAGGAGAGAGTCTCCAACTCCCAGCTCCTCGCCACACGAGGACGGGACCACGGACCCGGCGCCCTGGCCTCTCCCGGGAGGGCTCGGCTTTCCAGGCCACGCACCGGCGCACCCCTCGCACGCCCCGCAGGGCCTGAGGGAAGGAGGAGGGCGGGGCCTGGACGTGGCCCCGCCCCCGGGACAGCACGTGACACTCACGGCGCAGCCGTCCACCAGGGCGCGGATGTAGGGGCTGTTGTCGTAGGACATCTCCTCGTCGTTGGAGCCCAGGAAGCGCATGGCCTTGTCGTAGCTGCCCGTGGCGGCGTCCTGCCAGGCCACCGACTGGAAGCAGGTGTAGGTGATGTTCTGGTTGGCGGAGGCGCTCAGCAGGCGCAGGAAGGTCATCTGGACCACGCCCACGGGGTTGCCCTCGGCGTCCACGTAGGAGAGCTGGGGGGGGGGACACGGAGGAGGGGCTCAGCAGTGCGGGGACACGGGCTCTGTCCACGTGCCGTCTCCTCCAGCCATGCCAAGGCCACCGCCCTGGAAACGTGCCCCACCCCGCCCCCCGGCCAGAACGCGCCGCTCTCCTGGGAGCTCCCTGGAACAGAGCTTAACACCTCATTTCTTTCAGGTGCCTACACAGCCCTCCCATCCCTCCTGGCCTGGCCGGTCCCTCCTCCTCCAGGAAGCTTGCCAGGTTAGGTGCCCTTCCCCATATTAGCCTAGCTCACTGCCTGTGTTCCCTACTGGGCTGGAAGGCCCTCCGCGCCAGCACTGAGCCCCATGTCACAGGCTCCTGGTGCGTGGACTGTGAGCGCCCTGAGGGCAGACTCGCCACTTGGTCCCGTCCCGCTGTCTGGAGACTGGCCAGAGGAAGGTGCTCATGAGATTACAGTACAAAACGAAGACCATTTGCTGGGCACCGATCACATACTGGGTCCCGGCCGGGAAGCCGTGAGAACCGCAGATAGCGCAGAGGGTGCCCCGGGGGGGGAGCCTGGGCCAGCGGGGAGCGAGGCATGGGCTGCCTGGCCGGTAGCAAGAGGGGCCTGAGCCACAGGGCCGAGAGCCCGAGGGCTATGGCAGCCGGACCCCCTCCAGCTGGCACAGGGGAGCCACGGGTGGCACTTGGGAGAGGCCAGTCCTGCCTCTTCCGGGGCACAGAATCTGGGGGAAGGCAAAGCGGGCCTTCCTGTGGCCCGGGCGGGGGGCTCAGGTTGCCCACACTGAGAGGGGGCGTCAGGGACACTCTGGGGACGTGACCCTCCCGAAAAGACCATCTCTCTGACAGCAAGCCCTGGGTGTGGCCTCAGGGAATGACAACAGTCCGCTCTCAGAAACCCTCTCGAGCGACGCCAGCTGGTTACCGCAAACAGGGCTACCGGGCTCGGGGGGGGGGGGCGGAGGGGCACGGGGCGTCTGAGACGCAAGCCTCAGGTCCTGCGTCCTGAGCAGATTCCGGCATCTGGACAGCTGGACGCGGCCGGGGGACATGTGCGCCAGGCCCTGATCCCTCCAGACGAGGCTCGTCCCCTCCCCGGCCAGGCATCGGGGTCGGAGGCCGGGGCTCCCTCCCTGCTGCCACCGCACCCACCGAGAGTCCACTGCGGCCCACCCTCCGGCCTCCCCGGACGAGGTCCATGCACCCGCTCGCTTATATCCGCATATATGCAACCAAGGAGCGGAGGCTGGGTGCCCGGCCACCTCCAGCCTTGCACGCGGTGACCGGACACCTCGCGGCGGGACCCTGAGGAGGAAGGCTGAATACCCACCGGCGGTCCGGGCCATCAGGTGCTCCTCTGGGAGGAGGCTGGACTGACTGGGGGAAGCAGACATGCACAAGGACAGGCCAGCGAGCAGCGCGGGACACAGAAGGACCCGAAGCCCCAGAAATGAGCAGGGTGGCGGGACTGCAGAATCCCAGAATCCCGCCGCGAGTCCCCGCCTCCCCGTGGGAAAGGGGCCCCTCAGTGTTAACCCCACGGGCTGGGTCCAGAGCAGCCCGGGCTGGAGAAAGAGGCTATTTCTTTAGGAGGGGACCTGTATCTATGTCCCGTCCGACAGTCACGGACAGCTCCAAGCGCCTCAGGGGGAAAGCCTGGAGCATAAGCTAGTGTTTCCCCTGGGTCCAACCTGAGTCTAAAGTCTGTGAAATGGGCTGGAGATGGGCTACCGGGTGGGGGGGCGGGAAGACGTGTTCTGGGCGAGGGGCACCCGGTGGCATGAGGCGGGTCCTTCTGTGTGCGCAGCGAGCACAGCAGGGGTGGAGGGAGGAGACACGGCAGGTGGAGAAGCAGGCGGGAAGCCCGCCGTCCACGCAGGGAGGTAAAAGGGGTCTCCACAGACGTGGGGAGCCGAGCGTGAACCTTCAGAGTGTCTGCAAAGAGCGGCTTGGAAATCCCGGGCGCGGACAGCGTGCGACATTGTTAGCTATGAAGTGGCCGAGGGCTTCAGAACGAGGGGCCTGGAGGGGTGAGACCGGGCAGAGGCCAGCGCGAAGCCGCTGCCCGGAGTCCGTGGGGGACGTGGCCTCTGCGGCCACCTGCGAGGCTGTGGTGCCAACACGATGGCAGATGGCCAGGTGGGGAGTCACGCAGCTCCCGCAGCATGGCCTCCGGGAGGGAAGGGACCCTCTCCAAGGGCGTGTGGAGGGGGACAACCAGATCTGGGGACAGGAAGGCAAGGCGCGAGGCTGGACACCTGCTACGCTACGCGTCCATGTCCTGGGCCCTCGGTCCCTTCGCTTGCTAGGAAAGGGGCACAGGGCTCTGCGGTATATTCCAGAAAGGGGCCTGGACCAAACGCTCGGGACGGTCAGAGAAACATGCTGCCCGCTGGCCTCGCATTAAGGAGTCCAGACCGGCTCTCGGTCTCCATGCCAGTGACAACATCATGGGCTTCCTTCAAGGGATTCCAGTGTCTTTCCATTTTGGGGACGGATCACTGAGACTGGCTCCCTGGGGGTCAAAGCAGGGACTAGCCTGGTGAGGTGGGATGGGCAGAGAAGGCCACAGCTGGGTGAGCCATCAGGACGGCAGCCCAGGGGCGGGGCCTCAGGGGCCTGTATCCTGGAGAGAACGCAGTGGCTCAGTGGCCAGGACTCACCTCATCTGACCTGCCCACTAGCACTAGCGATAGGAACTCTCTCTGTCTCTCTGGTCCCGGCTGTGGCTCTGGGCGCCCCGAGCGCCAACAGGAAAGCCACCCGCCAGCCCCCAGGCCGGGTGAGCCCTCGTCGGGGGCGGCGGAGGCCGGCCGTCACGGGCCGTGGCGCAGCTCGGCTGCAGGGGCGGGAGCAGGCGCGGCGCTCGGCGGCCGTTAGTGCCATGCAGAGCCGCGAGCAGGCAGCGCCCCGGCGGCCACTTACCAGGGACCCTCGCTTGTACTGACTATACCAGGTAGAAGGCTGCTCTTTGGGCCAGCGGGCCATTTTACTCTGTAAGATACGAAACGGGCGCGTCTGAGGGACAACGGCGCGCAGGCCAGAGGCCGCCTTACCAGTTTACCGCGCTTGAATTCACTGAACCAGGAGCCTGGGTTTTCTTTGGGCCAAGAAGTGATCCTGGCCTAAACGCCGAGCGGGAGGCGGGAGGGAGAGACAGAGAGCGACAGGGTTACTTCTCCCGCCTGCACACGCGCTCCTCCCACCCTTGGCGCCCCCCTGCGCCTCGCCCCAGGTGGCCGAGTGGCTTCCGCTTGCCCTGGGACGGCCCGGTGGCCATGATGGGGACAAGAGGAGAGCGGGGGCCCGTTCACGGGCATCCAGCCCGCAGCTCAGGGCTGGGCCTTCCAAGTGCTGGGCGGAGCCGCGGAGTCAGTGGGCGGATGACTGAACGGATTCCGGGGGCCGAGATGGAGGCATCTGCTGACGGGCCAAGGGAGGGGCACTCGGCCACCCTGTCCTCTGATCCGCGGCTCCGCCTGGGGACGGGGCGGGCAGAGGCGCTGCCAGGGCACCTGGGGTTGGCTGTGGCTGTGCGTGGATTTGATGGGCCGTGTGTGTGTGTGCATGGTGGGCAGTGCCACCCTGAAGACGCAGTGTGACGCTGACCCGGTGGCAGGAGGGGCCCCCACCTGGCGTGTGCTCCGAGAGGCCCAGGCGCCGTTCCCAAGGACGGCCTCGCACGGAGCGGGCTCAGTACCGCTGTGGGACCAGCGAATGAACGCGTGTGCGTCAGCCCTCCTGGAGGCCCGAGGCCCCATGGGTCCACTGCTCGGGACGGGTCTGCTGTACATAGCATGGGGAGTGGAAGCCTGACGCCCTGTCCTGTCCCCCGGGCTTCCCCTCCAAGCCGGCCCCATACTGGGGAGGGAAGGGGCCTCTGAGAGGAAGAGGTGCCCCGCTGTCTCCTCCTGTGCGTTTTCGAACAAGCACATGGCCTCCTCCGGGAAGGGGACCGCAGGTGCGGGTGGGCGCTGCTCCTGCCGCCGGGCGGGGAGGGGCCGGGGTCCCGACTTGCGTGAGGCTGAGTCCAAGGAAGAGCGCGGAGCAGTGGGGGCCACTCAGCCCCCCGGCCCGCTGTCCACCCAGCTACGCCTCCAGCTCGGGCTCCTGGGGGCGTCTGCCACTTCTCCAGCAGCAAGGCCGCTTGTCAGGGACAGACAGCCACTAAAAGGATGAGAGCCGGTGTCTTCCACCCGAATTTCCTCCTGGGCCTCTGCCAGACGGGAGGGTCCTGTGGCTTTCATTTTCTTTCTCAACCTCAGGGCGTTTGTCGCCGGGCATACGGGTTATCGAGAATTTCAAATCTCAGGTTGGGGAGAGTGCATATAAAATAGGGGTCCACTGGGGCGCTTGGGGGGGCTCAGTTGGTTAAGCCTTCGACTTTGACTCAGGATGATCTCACACTTTGTGGGTTTAAGCCCTGTGTCGGGCTCTGTGCTGACAGTGCGGGGCCTGAAGCCGGCTTCAGATTCTGTGTTTCCCTCTCTCTCTGCCCCTCCTCTGCTCATGCTCTCTTTCTCTCAAAAATAAACAGTAAAAACATTTAAAAAACAAAACAGAGGTCCCCAGATCGTGCCTGCTGGGGTGGAACTCCTGGCCCTGTGAGCCGGGCCTTCTGTCCAGGGGTGCTGGGCCCCCAGGTGCGGCAGGATTTAGAGATCAGGGGACCCCGCCCTGCAGAGCACGGCCACTCTCCCAGGGGACCTGCTTCTCGGCACCGTGGCCGGTAAGGAGCTGCAGGCCTCAGGCTGCCTGACTCTCCTGCTTTGGGGCCCGAACCGTCTACACAGCTGGCCGCCTAAGGGGCGCAGTGGAGGTCTGCACAGGCCCGGCCCCACGCCGAGGGCACTGTGCTGCCGCCGCCTTTCAGTTAGAGGCCTCGTCCAGCCCGCACGCCCGTGCAGGCGCACAGGCACGCCAGCCACACGCCCGTGTCCGCACGCAATCACGCACGCGCGCACACTCCCGGCACGGAGGTTACTGTTAATGCTGAAGGTCCACACAACCTCCGTGGATCAGAACCTCCGACCAACGCCCCCCATGGACGGACTTCAGAGACACGCACTGCACTCGGGATGGACGGGAGCGGGCGCCAGAAGGAAGCTCAGGCTAGGAGCTGAGGCGGACGCCGGCCTCTAAAAGATGTGTCTGCGTGACTTTGTACTTGACCCAAAGCTCTACTTTCCAGGGGAGAATCTTACCCCTTGAAACCGGCCGGAGCCGTCGGGACGGGAGGCAGTTGGGGAGAGATGGGCACTTACCCCCTCGGACTTCTTGTCAGGGAAGACGCACGTGGCGCCTCCGGCCGTGAAGTTGCAGTAAACCTTGAAGGAGTCCCTGGAGCAGCCTTGGTTCGGATCCACCCAGTATTCACCTGGACGGCAGGTGGGGAGGCGGCTCGTGAGCGGCCCTGGCCTGGTTCCGGAAGCAGCCCCACCTACGGCCGGGCCGTCCAAACCCACGGCCACGCCCGCATGCCGCCAGCTCGGACCTTCCCCCCGGCTGTCCTCTGGCGCCCTGCCTGCTGAGCCGTGCCCACACAGAGGCACGACAGACCCACCACCACGAGCCCGGCTGGGGGGTGAGGCCCAGGGCCCGTCTGCTCTGGTGAGCGGGGCAGGGCGGCCAGGCCCGGCGGCGGGTGGACAGAGACGGTCCAGACGGACTTGGAAATTCACACGCTGGGGATCAGAGAGGCCGGGACCACGGACCACTGTCCGGCCTTGGAGGAGAAGCGCTGACGCCTCCCAGAGCGGCAACAGCCGGCCAGCTGGCGGGACCGTAGGCCGCGGGCGGTTTAGGACGGCAAGCAGGGCAGTGGTGCTGTGGTTCTGGGGCCGTCCGGGTTTTGCAGGCTGCGTTCCCTCGCAGCACCCGGATCCTGACACAGAGACCGGGTCTCACGCTGACCCTCACAGCAGCCCCGACATCGGGCGGGCCGTGCGGAGCACACAGCACCATCGCCGCCACTCTGTCCTCTGGCAGGACACGCGCTTCTGTTCCCACCTCACGGACGGGTGACCCGAGGCTCAGGATAACAGCTTACACACGAGACAGTGGCTGAGACGGGACTAGAAACGGGCTCCGTGCCACCTCGAAGCCTGGGCCTCCTCCCCCCGCCTCCCTTTTCCTGGTCGTGTCCCGAGATGGCTCTGTCAGGCCCAGGGAGCGTGCACGGACCGATGGGACACTGAGGCTGCGTCCTCGCCACCCAGCACCGGCTGCCCGCCTTCACCCCAGCACCCTGCAGCTCAGCTCCACAGCCCCGCCCTCACCCCTGCATCTCCAGCCCCCGGCCCCGCCCTCACCCCTGTCTCTCCGCCCCCGGCCCCGCCCTCACCCCCCGCATCTCCGCCCGCGGCCCCGCCCTCACCCCCCGCGTCTCCGCCCCCAGCCCCCCCCTACCGTCCGGGAAGTCGGGGTGGCACAGCTGCAGGTCCTTGCAGGTGCGCGCCGGGTTCTGCTGCGTGCCCAGGGGCCGCTTCATCTGCTCGATCTCCAGCTTCAGGGAGTTGAGCGAGCCGAAGATCTCCTCCATGCCGTCCGCGTAGTCCACGTAGTTCTCGCCGGCGCCGTCGTCCAGCAGCTGGCTGGCGTCGATGTTCCGCCGGGTCCTGGACGCCTGGATCGGCAGGGGCTGGATGACCTCGCCGGGGGGACCCTGTGTGCAGAGAGGACAGGGTGGGTCTGGCGGGAGCAGGGCTGGGGCGCGGGGGGCAGGGCTCTGCGGGGTTTCACTCCCTCTTTCCTGCTCCTGAGCGTGGCGGCCCCTCCCCGCTGCCAGGCCTCGCCCACAAACGCGCCTCCCTCCTCCCAGCCTCAGCGGGTGCCCTGGCCTCGGATGGACTCAAAGTGACGGCTCTGCCTTCCCCTCTGCAGCCCAGCCTGGGGTTGCACACAGTGGGCCACACTAGCGCCGAGGGAAGAGGAGCCCTCCCGGGGGCTGTGCGGGGTCCCCAGCTGAGGACCACCCAGGAATCGAGAGGCTGTGCTGCCAACATGGGGTGACCCGTGGGGCGTGCCACAGTCTAGCTCATCACAGCCTCCACCCGTCACCTGGGGGCCTCGTGTGGTGCCGCCCACTGTCACACGCACATGCGCACGCCTGCACTCTGCCCAAACAGGCCTCGCAGAGAGAGGCACCTGGACTCCTTCCACAAAGTTCCCGACAGCAAGCAGCACCTACAGACGCCCCACGACTGCCTCCGTGTCAGGAGGGCCCCTCCCCCACTTTCAAGTGTTCAAGGGAGACTCACCGGCGGGCCGGGGGGTCCTGGGTGGCCTGCCTCACCCTTTGGGCCAGTGGGACCCTGGGAAAGAGGAAGGAGAACCAGAATGTGACTTAACCCCACCTGTGCTCTACCTGCATGGAGACGGCAGGGGACAGAGTCTAGCGTGCCAAGGGGAGGACGGCAGGGACCCTCTTGTCCCCAGTCCCAGCTGTAAGATCTGACGCCCTGAGATGTTAGCTCAGGGGCACCGTACTGCTAAGGCGGGGAGCACCAGCCCCAACACCTCCGTCAGCAGCGACCCCGCCTGCGGACGTGCTCAGGACCATCAGCACTGGGGGAGAAGCATGAAGACCAAGCCACTGGCAGTCCAGGGGGCCCACGGCTGTCATTCAGGGGGACGCACACCCCTCCCCGGGCAGAGGGGGCCCATTCAGGGGTGCACACCACTTACCGAGGAGCCCTTAGCACCTTTTGGCCCAGGAGGACCCTGCAGAGAGCGGGGGACAGAGTGTCGGTCAGTAGGCACCCTCCTCAACCCACGGCCCTGCTCAGGCCCGGCTGGGCCTTCACCCCCTCCCCCGGCACCCCAGTCGCTCTCCCAGGAGTCTGAGCCTGCAGTGGCTCGTCTGGGGGCAGGGCTGGCGCTCACCCCACGTGGAGGCCGAGGGGTCTGACGTGGTCTCCCTGCCCCCACCCCAGCCAGGAGACCACACATTCAGGCAGCCAGAGTCAGAGGGAGGGCAGGGGCCGGTGTCAGGGCCACGGGGCCACCTTGGGCCCCGTGGAGCCAGGTCCAAACCCAACAGGGGCAAGCGGAGGCTCGAGGCCATGGGGGCCCCTGGCGTGCCGGGTGCCCCAGCAATGTGGGGGGCTGCCCATAGGCCCTCTTGTCCGGGCCGAGCAGTCCTGCTCACGCTGATGGGGACACTGTCCTCACCCTGACGGGGATGCTTGTGTAGGAACATCCATGTTCCCTGACATGCCCGCCTCCCCTCCCTGGAACCAGGGCCCAGAGAGCCAGCCTTGATCCATGGCCCACGGCCCTGACGTGGAGATACGGGCAAATCCACCCCGGGCCCACGTCCACTCGGCAGTGGACCCCAACCCCAGGACCTCTGACTGTCCCGTGACCCTCCCACCATGTGCTGAGGCCCCTAGCTCAGGCTCGCCGCCTCCCTGCTCTCCCTGAACGACCGGGGACCACCCCCTCCTCCCAGATACACACCGGCAGGCCGGGAGGGCCTGGAGGGCCGATCGGGCCGGAAGGACCAGTGATGCCCTAGAAAGGAGCAGAAAACACAGACCATCACCCATCGAAGGTCACAGACGCACACGCCCCTGCCCTGGAAGGGCGGTCTCTCCTTCAGCGGATGCTGCCAGAAGGGAAGCCGTCTCTCCCTCGAGGCCTGAACATGTGCCCGGAGGCTGCCCATCCCCCACCCCGGCTGCCGGGGGGCCTGGCTGGGACTCCGGCCTCTTCCAGACCTGGGGAGGCAACTTCGTACCGTCACCACTTATACTGTTCAGATTTGAAATACAGAAGCCCCACACCCAGGGCCGGGCTGGGTCCCCCCATCACTGATTTCCGCTCAAAGTGTGGGTCTCCCCCATCCCAGCACAGGCCCTGGGCGGGGACATCAAGCGTCCTGGGGTCCCTTGTGCCTCCCCCAGTTTTTTCACTCTTGGAGCTTACAGCCTCTGGTCACACCCTGGCCTGGCTGGTTTTAGTGCCGCACCCCAGCCTCAGCAAGGCGCCCCAGGGCCCACCTCGCCTGGAGCACTGAGGCCACATGAACTTGCCCCTGGGGCTCAAGGGCAGAGCCCGGCTGAGGGCAAGCCCCCGTTCTGCTCCGCCTCTGCCACGAGGGGGCGGTCAGAACCCTGGAGGTTCTCAAGCCAGCACTTCCCGTCCGGGACGCCGCTGGGGCCGGTGTGCTGTGAGGGCTCACACTGGTGGCGGAGACCCCGGACGCCTAATTCCCGAGGTCACTGGTCACCACGCCCTGGTCAGCGGTCAGTGCCACAGAAGGACAGGAAGGGGATGAAGCAGGGGCTCCCAAGGGCACCACCCGGCGGCGCCCCCCACTTCATTGCCGGCCTGCCTGTCTCTGCCTCATGAGTCCCACCCCCCGTGCGGGTCAGGCATGGGCCGAGGTGGGCACAGCCAAGGGCACGAGCACCCTGAGAAGCAGCGAGTCATCCCTGGAAGGAAGCCTGCGCTCACACAGGGTCGCGCACAGACATGACAGGCCTGCCTCACCCCCTCTCCCGCGGCCACGCACATGTCCGCCTTCCCGGCCCCGGAGCCCGCCTGAGGCCCGACCTCCCCGGCGAGTGGCTCAGTGGTGCGGGGCCGGGAGGATCTCTCTGGCTCAGGTTTGCTGGGTGCGAACTCCAATTCGCTGTGGTTCCCAGGGAGGTCTAGGGCCAGGGGTGCCTATCTGGGCTCCGGGGGGAGGCCCGCCAAGGACCTGGGCCGTTATCTGGGTCTGAGGCCCGGAATGAGGTGAGGCAGCGCCCCCCTCCAGGCCACCAGGGCAGTGTCCCCTCCGCGGTGTGGCCGTGAGGACATCCTTGCAGCTCTAACTGGCCTCGGGTCCGCCGGGCACTGGGTGCCAGGTCGTAAGGCGCTCTCACCTCCCGCCAGGACGCTCACTGGGGGCCCCTCACGCACCTGCTCTCCCTTAGGGCCAGAGGAGCCCTGGGGCCCGGGGAGGCCGCGGTCACCCTTTTCACCCTGTTCGCCCGGAGGTCCGATGAGTCCGATCAAGCCTGGATGGCCCTGTTGGGAAACGCGTTAAGCGGCGCTCTCTGCGGCCGTGCCTCCCGCCAGTCACGTGAGCCGGCTGGACGCGGCGCGTGCCGGCCACCCGAAGCCACTGAGTCACCGGGCAACGCCGCCTGGCAGTGAAACCAGCCCGAAGGCAGCTCAAGGGGCACATGAGCAGGCCTGACGTGGTCGGCCTGCGGTCCTACCATACCTAAAGGGAGGGAGGCACAGATCCCGGTCCCACCCTAGGTGGTGACACGCTTCCCTGAGTGACTCCGTTCGTGTGTGTCTCACGTGTCCTGTCCATGTGTGTTCCTATGGCCACTGCATACGCCTTCCGTTACACGGAACTGAAATGCTTATGGACGTAAGGGGGACAGTTATGGGGTAGCACAGACACTGCAATAGTGTTTCATGTTTTTCTACAAGGAAAGCTTTCTACACAGGCCTACATGTGTTCGTTTCCTATGAGCCTGTGGAAAGTTCTAGAAGGGTTATTCCAGTTTCTTTACTTTAGGGGTTAAGTGGTGATAGGCACGGAGAAGAAAAGAAACAGACTCCCCAGTCCTTCTTTAGAAGAACTATTTAGAAGGAACTGGGGGGCTCAGGGGACGCTTGGGGGGCTCAGTCAGTTAAGTGTCCGACTTCGGCTCAGGTCATGATCTCACAGTTCCTGGGTTTGAGCCCCGTGTCAGGCTCTGTGCTGACAGCTCAGAGCCTGGAGCCTGCTTCCCATTCTGTGTCTCCCTCTCTCTCTGCCCCTCCCCCATTTGCCCTCTGTCTGTCTCTCTCTCTGAAAAATAAACGTTAAAAAAGAATTTTTTTAAAAAAGAAGGAACTATTTGGTTCGTGTGTGTGCTTTATACTGGTCAATAAATCGGCATGAGCAGAAAAAATCACCCCCAGCTGGAGAAAACCAGCAGCTTTGCGGGGCTGCACGGTCCCGGGGGGCACGCCCTCAGCCGGGACCCCTTCGTCAGCCTCCGGGTCTCCCACCGAGGACAGGGACGGCGCCCCCCATATGCCGCAGACTGGTTATGTCCCCAGCCCCCCAGGACTTGTCACCGGCCTGCAGTGAGCACTCGCCCGACACCTGACTGATGGTTGGAGGGGCCCCAAGTCACAGCCTCAGAGGCACCTGAGTCCCATCTTACCTTTTCCCCCTTGGGGCCAGAATCTCCTTTGAGGCCGGGGAGTCCTGGGGGGCCCTGTGGGAGGAGGCGGAGGGATCAGAGCTCTCTTCCCCAACCCCACCCTACACCTCTGCCTGGGAGCCCCTGGGGATCGTCACTCACCATGGGGCCGGGGGGGCCGTCGGGGCCTGGGGCACCCGGGAGACCTTGCTCACCCTGAAACACAACAGGCCCTCAGCACGAGCCCCACGGGGCCTGTCCCGTGCCCAGGCCCCCATCCCACAGCCGCTGCCCTTCCCCCCGCCCCCTGTCCACTCACCACAGGGCCAGGGATCCCTCGCAGGCCATCGGGCCCGGGCTTCCCAGGGGCCCCCTGGGGGCCGATGGGGCCAGTCTTCCCAGGAGGGCCTTCCAAGCCGGCTTCCCCCTGTGGGGACACAGACGCTTGAGGCTGTAGCCACCCTGGCCCGGGACTTCTGCTCAGAGGACCCCCAGCACTCACAATATTGGAGGCTGCCCCGAATTCTTGACAGGAGCTTCCCTGACCAATTCTCCACCCCCCTGATTTCTTCAGCTGTCCGGGCTTCCCAGTCTCCAGCAACCTCGGCCACCACAGCCGTGGCAGCCGGAAGGCTCCGGTCACTGCCTCAGTTACCGACACCGCAGCTCCAGGAGGCACACGGGGCCACCGGAGTCACAGGGAGCAGCCGCTCAAGGCCCTGGCTGCCCTGCCTTCTTCCCGGCCCTGCGGTGGGCACTGCTCAGGGTCACACGCCAGGCCAGATGCCCAGCACCTGCTCCCCTTTCCTTAGGCTGGAGGAGCAGACGCCCCGCGGGCACCGTCCACACATCTCACCCCCTCACCGCCCCCCCCGACTCGGCCCCCATGCAGGCAGCTCCCCCGGGAGGCTGGACAGTCACGGCTGCGCAGAGAAGCATGTTACCTTGGCTCCCTTTTCTCCTTGTCTGCCTTCGGGGCCTGCGGGCCCGGGGGGGCCCTGGAACAGAGCAGGGGAGCAGCATGTGAGGAGCTGCCTGAGGAAGCCAGGGCCTCGAGCTCCGTGTCTGCAGGGAGATGAGCGTGGAGGGCGGGGAGGGGCTCCCGGGCTGCTGGCCCGAGTGCATACGGCCCTCGGAACTGGTGCCTGTGGCCTCAGTTCTGGAAATGGCCTCTGGCAGCCTGCGGGCTGGGGCCCCTGGCCTGGTCTCACACCCACCGGCCAGTCTCCCGCAGCCCCCCCTCCCCAACGCTAAGTATTCTATGTGCCGAGAAGGGCCCGTTTCGCCCGCTCTGACTTTTGAGATCAGTCTGACCGGGGGGGCGAGGCCCCTTCCAGCTTCACGGGCGCCTTTCCCCTGCAATGGGCACCACGGACGGCATCAGCACGTGGCCTCTCCCGAAAGCAGGGGCGGTGGCCCCAGCAGGTGTGAGGTTTGAGGACACAAGCAGTTTCCCAGGAGGGCCGCCTGGTGCACCGGGGCCAGGCGGAAGGCGTGGAGGGGAGGGGCGGGGCGGGCCTCATGCGGGAATCTCGCAGGCATGGGCGGTTACAGGATTATTTACCCGTTTTCCTGGAGGCCCAGACGGTCCCGGTTCACCAGTAGGGCCTGGGGAGCCCTGGCATCAGAGAAAGAACACAGGGTTGGGGAATCAGGGCCGGTCAGATGGGGCCTGGCACGGGTGCCGGGAGTGCGTGCTCGGCCCGGCCGGTCCCGGGCTGCCACTCTCCTCCTCCAGGGGAAGTCAGCCTGTGCTCCGGGCGGGCCGGGGAAGCCTGGCTCCCGGCCACGGGTTTGTCTCGTTTTCAAGGAGCGCTTTCCCACCACGAAGGCATTACTCTGGACACCCAGCGACTGTCCACACCACCCCCTGCACACATGGCCGTCAATGGGGTGGACCCCGCGGTGCGGAGAGGACAGCAGTGATCCCGAGTCCCCGCCCAGGGAGCAGGGACCTCGGGCCTCTCGGGGGCGTTGCTTGGCGCTCATCTCGAACCAGCGTCACCAGCCTGCACCCAGCAGCAGCCTGCCTGGTCGGGGCAGGGTGGGGGCGAGGGGGGTCGGTGAGGACCCTGGGGCCGTCCCCGAGGAAGGGGAGGCCCACACAGGGGAGGCCCACCGGGGTCAGGTCCAAAGCCGGCAGACTGGGCCGGAAGCGATGTTTCCGAAGCTCAGGGTTGGGGAAGAGGGGCGGAGCCTGGGTAGAGCCCCCCGGAGGAGAGGCACTGGTCAGGTCAGATAAGGCCACCCTAACATTCGCGGGTGGGCCTGGGGCGGGCAGGGGCTCCCCGGTGACAAGTGGCCAGTCACCAATACAGCTGTCCCTGGCTGCCACCGGAGCCCCTGCAGGGGGCTCACGGCGTCCTGTCACCCGGGGGGAATGGCTCCTGAGAGGGAATTGGGCTCGGGCTTTTCTCAGAAGGGAACAGGGCGAGTTGCAAATCCCAGGAGCGCCCAACACCATGCACCAGGCAGCGAGGTCCCTGGAGGTCACGAGCAACTCACCGTCTGCCCAGCCTCACCGTCGTCCCCTTTGTCACCAGGGGGGCCATCTTGACCCTGAGGGGATAAAAGCAAGTTCCCCCTGTCTCCTGAGTGACACGCCACTGCCCACGGTGTCCCCAGTCCCTTCCCGAGAACCCAGCTCTCTCCGGGCGGCCCGGCGGGAACATGTAAGCACCACAGCCTGGAGGCCATGTGGGAGAGCACTGTGCCCGGGGAGGACTCGAAGAAGACAGCCAGAAAGAAAAAACCGGACCGCAAAGGCAGGTAGAGGGCTGGCAGGGGCGGGGCCTCCATGGCCTTGAACACCTACCGCGGGGCCAGGCTCTCCAGGGGGACCAGGATCTCCAGGAAAGCCCACAGGGCCCTGAAACAGACGGAGGGGCGTGTCGGGAGCCCTGAGCAACCGAGGGGCCACTGAGTCCCCAAGATCCCCACCTCACCCACCCCTGCAACACTCTCTGTGTGACGCCGAGTGTGCCCATGGCCCAGAAGCCCCCTGGAGACCGCCTCATCGCAGCCACGCCCCTGTGCGGGCCAGGCGGGCTCAGCGCTCTGCTCTCAGGGCCTGAGGAGGAGGGTGGGCGCCACGCCCGTGATTCCGCTCCTGGAGCTCCAGGCCGAGACCAAGCCCAGACCTTCAGGCTTCTAGAACATGCCAGCAGAAGCCCCTTCTGAGGCGAAGCAGGACAGGCCACGGGAAGGTGGCGTCCGCACAGCCCCTGGGCACACGAGGCCCGACGCTCCCCGCCCCACACCTCCTCTTCCTCACCTCCTCAGCCCTGGCTCAGCACCTGTCAGAGACCCTCTGAACTTTAGAAACCTCCCCCACGACCCGCAGCGGTCTGGAGCCTCAGCGTGCCGGCAGAGCGAGAAGGGCCGGCGCGGGGGGCCCGCCAGCTTCGGGGCACCCGCATCTCAGAGTTACTCACGGGGCTGCCTTTGGGACCGTCGTCCCCAGGAGGGCCTTTGGGTCCAGGGGGTCCAGCTGCACCGGAAGGCCCCGACTCGCCCTTCTCGCCCCTTTCTCCTTTGGGTCCCTGGAGGGAAAGGCCAGCGTCAGTGCCCTCGGATCGGCCTCAGCTCCCAGAGCGCCGTGCTGGCCTTGGGCGGCCCCGTTGTTTGTGTGCGCAGGAAAGCTGGTGCCGTTGGGGTGGGGGCAGCCACACGCTGGGCCCGGTGGGTCCTGGCAGCCCCTCGCGCCCCCGCAGCCCTCGGCAGCTCCCGGCGACGGTCTGGCCCCGCTGGCATTCCAGAGGGGACCCTTGGCTCCCAAGGTGGGAGGCGCCAAAGGGGCCCAGGCCACGCCCACTCCCTGGTGCGGCCTCCCACAGGCCGCCTGACCTGTGGTCAGAATGATCCAGGTCTGGGCTGATGAGGGGACTCTGCCCTGAGTGGCCGCCCACGAGCGGGGCTGGAACACCACAGATGAGGGTGACTTACAGCCTTCGCTGGCGGGCGTTCAGTGCAAATGTCTCCACAGGCATGCATGTGCACGAACACAAGGCACACGCACGCATGCACGCTCGCACCGCACACGTGCTCGCTCCCCCTCGCGCCCCCCAGTGGCTCGGTAACCCCGCTGAAGTAAGCATAACGGGAGACGTGGCTCCCATCTCATGGATCAGAAAACGGGGACCGACTGGGGGCTTCCCATCCAGCAGGGGTCCATGGTGGGCCCCCAGCCCACTCACCAGAGGACCCCCCTCTCCGGGCAGGCCAGGCTCTCCAGCTTCGCCAGGCTCCCCCTAAGGAGGAAATGGACATGGTTACGGTGCTCTGGCTCCAAGCATTCAGCAGACCTCGCCGCCGTCGGGCAGGGGTGGGGCGGGGCGAGCGAGTGGCCAGTGGGCTCTGACAGCGCGCGGGGTTGGAGGGCAGACCTGTCCGTGCCCGGACCTGTGCTGACGGTGGCACTGGCAGGTGTGACGGTCACACAGAGGAGGTGACCAGAGCACGGTGGGCGTCACCGACGGCGCTGGGGTGAGTTCTAGGGGACAATGAATAGAAGGCCGTGGAAGGGCTGGGGACAGCGCAGGAGGGAGGGCCACGCCGAGGCGGAGAGACGCCAGCACCAAACACTCGGGGGGGTGGCCGCCCGGCGGAGGCAGGAGCCTCAGTAAGTTGCGGCCTCAGCAGGAGAGGTTTCTCTGTAAGTTTCGTGTCGTAAAACAGGGGCAGTGACGGAGAACTTTTCAACTTAATGGGCTGATGTCAGAAAGTTCTGGAAACGGCGTACGGGGGATGCGAATGAATGGAGCACATTGGTTTCGTTCCTGTTTCCCCCGAGGACGTAGGGTAAGTGCTTTGGAAGCAGAGCAAGATCACGGGCACCGAGGTGCAGTCCTGCCGCTGCACACGGGCCCCAGGGCCCACGCCGTAAACCTAATCAGATCAGGCGAGGAGGACCCCAGGCTGCGGGGGGACAGACTGAAGCCGGAGCGGGAGTGCAGATGCCCCCGCGCCGCTGGGAGCACACAAGTAGGCCCTCGGAGGGAGGGGCTGGGCCTTCCTGCCGGTGGAAACGCTAGGACACTCTGCACGAGGTTCCTGGGGACAGGGGTCGGGGCCCTGCCTCCACGGCACAGATCTGCTAAGTGTGAGAGCGCATTCCACAGGAACACTCTGCACGTGACTGTACCCACAGCCGAACGCGCGCATGCGCACACCCCTGGGCTCCCCGCACGCGCCTCCGCCGGCCGCTAGGACAGCAAGGGGCATGAGTCACCTTCTCTCCCACCGCGCCGGGATTGCCTATTCCACCTGGAGGCCCTTGTGGTCCGTCAGCGCCTGGAGCTCCGGAGGGTCCTCGGGGACCGGGGGGACCTGGGGGGCCCTACGGGGAAGGAGAGCCACTCACTGAGCACAGACAACACGCAAACTGTTACCAAAGCAGAAAGGAGCTGCCGCGCAGGCCAGGTGGGCGTGTCCTGGCCACACTTACCATCTGACCCACGTCCCCAGTCTCGCCCTTCTCTCCGGGAGGTCCTGGCAGACCCTGGGGACAAGAACGCCGCAGAAACTTAGCAGGTCAGCGCCGCGCTACCCCAGCACCCACGGAGCAGCCACCATCTCCCCGCCACAGCGCCAAGCAGGCCTCCAAGAGCCTCGGGCCAAATGCGGGGCCACCCCCACGATGCCAGGTCTCAGCATGAGCCAGAGGAAGTCATCAGAGAGCACTTGGAGATTTATGGACCGTGGCACCTGCCACACTGTCCCGTTAAACAGTAAAACCTAATGAGCCAACAGCAGGGAAATGTCGGCATAAATTATGTCGCCGCCATATGCTGGCATACTACGCGGTGACTAAAAATCATGTTTTCAAAATAAATAAAAAGTGACACGTCCAAAGAATATTTAGTAACATTGAACACGACTCGTAAAATGAAACGTGAAGAGCTGCACGCAAACGTTCCGTGCGCTCAGCATGATTCTGGTTTTGCAAAAGCTGAAGGAAGTCACACGTGTGCAGACGTGCGTGTGAACCCACACACGCTGAGGTATGGAGATAAAACGTGGCGGGGGTTTAAGGCCCTCAGTCCCGGGTAGTACGTGCGGAAGGCACCGTTTCCTTTACAATTCTTACGGCGGGTCCGTCATCTCCAGCATCTCTGCCGTGACCGTGGAAACACACACCGCTGGGTAAGAGAAGCAAACGCAGCCTCGTCTGCCGTGACGGGAATTTGCTTTGCTTCCAATTAGTGAGGAAGCCCCGGGAGGCCCACAAGCTGGGTCTTAGATGCACCATTCTTCTTTTTTTTTTTTTTTAATGTTTTTATTTTTGAGAGACAGAGAGAGACAGTGTGAGCAGGGGATAGTCAAAGGGAGAGGGAGACACAGAATCTGAAGCAAGCTCTGGGGTCTGCACTAGCTGTCAGCACAGAGCCCGACGC
>PISW01013636.1:0-25260 GCA_004023785.1 Mungos mungo
GGAGCTGGCGGGCAACGCGGCCCGCGACAACAAGAAGACGCGCATCATCCCGCGCCACCTGCAGCTGGCCATCCGCAACGACGAGGAGCTCAACAAGCTGCTGGGCCGCGTCACCATCGCGCAGGGCGGCGTGCTGCCCAACATCCAGGCCGTGCTGCTGCCCAAGAAGACCGAGAGCCACCACAAGGCCAAGTGAGGAGGAAGTTCGCAAACCGGTAAAGAACAAAAGGCTCTTTTCAGAGCCACTTAACACTGTCAGAGAGGGAGCTGGTACATGGTCTGCTAGATTTCCTACTTTGTGGGGGGACTATACTGGAAAGCCTATTTCAGAGATAGAGGACCAATCCTACCAGTAGTACTACATCTAGTCTGACCTATAGAAAGGACAACTTGAAGATTGGCAGCGGGTAGAGAGTTCGGGACAGGCTTGTACAGAAGATTCAGATGTAGACGGGCAAATTCCCAAACCCATTTTAATTACGATATCCGTTACTAGTTTTAGGCGGCCAAAAGTACGGGATGAAGGGACTACTTTCTAGCTGTTTGAGTATACTGAAGAATCCTAGAAAAGGACAGCCTAATTTAAGTGATATAGCAATTTTCAGCAGTTTGGAATTTTTAGCGTTCGTTCCCCTTTAGGATTTTATTCCAGATGGAGTTACAGCTGATTTCATTGGTTAAAAATAGGCAGAATTCACAGACTCCATTTGGTAAGTCCTTGGTTCTATTTCTTTGGAATGCTGTGTTCATTTAATTCTCTCTACTAGTAGCTCAGGACCCAAAAGTGGATGCAACCTAGAAAATATGTTTTCATGGAAATCACTCCGGTAAGAAACACAAATACAGAAACATACATAGATTAGGTGATAAATATCTTTTGCAGAAAATAGAGCAGCTATATAGCATAATGGGGCCTCCTAATTTCATTAAAGGATAAGTGTAGATAACTCAAAGGTGTTACCTTCTGAGACCTATGTGAATCTAAAAAAGATGAACCATGTAGAAATATTAGGGGAAGGGAATTAATTATAAGCGGAGGGAACTGAAAATGCAGAGGCCTTAAGACAGAAAAAGTGGGGGTGCCTGGGTGGCTCAGTTGGTTAAGCGCCCAACTTTGGCCCAGGTCATGATCTCATGGTTTGTGGGCTCTGTGCAGACAGTTCAGAGCCTGGAGTCTTTAAGATTCTGTGTCTCCCTCTCTCTCTGCCCCTCCCCCACTCACGCTCTTTCTGTATCAATAATAAATGAACATTAAAAGTTTAAAAAAAAGTGTGGCATTATTTGGGAGCAGCCAGCAGGTCCAGAAGACTATGAACAATGATATGAAAGCAGGGGGTTGGGGGCCTGACGTAGGACTTTGCAGAGTGTACATTACTGTGGGTGACTAATCCAGAGCAATAGCAATCTTGATCTCTGAGGGAATAAATTTGATAATACAAATCAGCTATTTCTCAAAATCTGTGGACTCCAACCCACTTAAAAACAAGATATTATAAAAGTAGAATTAACTATCATACGGTTCATAGTGATGTAAGCACCATTTATAATTCAATATACATACATTCATTTGCTACTGAGTGGAAGGAAGAAATTTTGCTCTGTCCAAATTTTTTCTCGCCGGACTAAGAATTAAATTGACAGGAGACAGATTAAGAGGAGGAAAACAGTTTTGTTATGTGCATGGGGAGGCTCAGTAATGACATTGGCACTTGAATAAACTACAAGACTGGCAGTTTTTCTACATTTTAGACAGACGACAAAAAAAAAGGATTTGACAGGATAAAGAAAACATGTTTGGGAATCTTAATTAGTAAGGAATTCTAAGTAAAAGTTGGGCTGAGGTAGTAGTTGAGTAAAAGACAGAACAAGGTTTGTTACTCTAGATTTACTTTCTCTGGTGATAAGTGGTCACTTACTTCTTAGTCCTGGGAAGCGACCTTGCATTTGGGAGATGTTCCTGCTTCCAGGGGGACAGAACACAGGGTGATGTCTTCGCACCTGCTCTTTCCTAAGAAGCTTCAATTCAAAATCATCAATACGCCATTGAGGTCCATTTTTCTTCCTTACTTCCTGGCTTCTTTCCCTCCCATTGCCTCCCACTGGCCAAAACTACCCAGAATCCGGCTGGCAAAGGAATCAAGAAATATAATGTATAGTCTTCTAGCCTTCAGGGTACAAAGAAAAGCGTGAGGTGGGGACAAAGAGACCACAGACACACACTCATAAAGCAAAAGGTTCACCGTGTATGACGCTCTCTACCTTCACGATTTCTTTTCTGCTTTGTGATTTCTTTCTCATATAGTCTAATCACAAGAGATTGTTTACTGCTTCTAAAATAGGTGATGGTTCCTCCTGCCTCAGGACCTTTGCATTTGCTGTTTTCAAGGCCCAGAGTGTTTGTCCTGACGGTCCCTTTTTGCATAACCTCCCATTATATTGTATGATTTTCTTTCATTTTTCATAAAAATGCACCTCTCTGGTGAGGTATTCCCTGAATCCTCATCCACATTATGCCTTCTGATAGCCCGTCACTGTTACTAGACCAGATTCTTAAACTCCTTATCAATGACCATATTTTACAAACACATATCTTATTTGTATTTGTGTTTAATGTCTGCAAACTCCACCAGCATGGAAGCTGTAAGAGGGCAGTATGGTAGCTAGTGTTCCACCAGGGAAAGGACACTCAGATTGAATACCCTGCAGATTGCTTCACTGGCCGTGAGGAAAGCGGAAAGCGGGGAGCAAGGTGTTAAGAAGCCACAAGAGACAGAGCAGAGCGCCCTGAAGCTAATCCAGGTAGGCCCTCTCTCCCCACCCCCGCCCCCAAAGGGCAATGGCAGAAAAGGGGACCTGGAGACAAAGAGAGCTCCTTCCTCGGTCTCACATGCTTTTACTTTCCAGCGGCCAAACCGAGCCGGAAGCCAGACAGCAGGGGCTGAATTCCTGCGGCTGAAGGCAGTTTATCTGAACCGGTCACAGTGACTCTGGCCCAGCCCACCCCTTTGTTCTCCGGCACTCATTCTTCTTCCTCACGTGAAAAATCTGTATTTCCAACACGGGACGTGGGACCTGGCAGCCAGCTCCCTGGAGAGTTTCAGCTTCCACAGGGCCCCTCCTTAACCTTAACACGTTATCACCTTCCTAGAACGTGTAGGGGTAACAAGTGAGAAATACTCCGCTGAGACAATACGAAGGTACGAAGGACTCCGGTTGTGATCCGGGGGCTTAAGTTAGCCATCTCGCTTCCTTCTACAAGCGCTTATCACCCTGGCCTCTGTCAGCACCTTAGCCACATTCTTCCTGGCGGTAAAATGCATGCCTTTATCCCGTGGGATCCATGGTAGTCTTTTTTTTTTTTTAATCACTCCGCCACAATGTTTTTGGTGCCCAGGGCTGGTGGCAAACAATGCTTACAAAGCTACTCTCTGTTCCAGGGGTATCTTTTCAGCCCCCATTGGATAACAGAAAGAAACCCAGTTACTTCCTGGAACTTGGGATGAATCATCCCAGCAAGAAGGGGAACGCTTTTCTCTGCCTGTTGGTTCAGTGGCACGAAGAGACTAAAATGCGCGGAAGCCCTTCTCAGCCTTTAAATGAATCAAAATTGATTAATCAATTAATTTGAAAACTGACAATGCTCTCTCCTGGAAACATTTCTCTATTGGGCAGGACCGTCAGTCCCTCGGAGCTCAAGTTCACGGGGGTGGGTAGGATACAACATTCTCCTAATGGATTACTGGGTGTAGTAATGAGAAGAGTCGTTCTCACCTTGACCCCTGGGCTCCCAGATTTGTGTATTCTGACTAGAGAGAAGATGGCTTTATGTGCTGCCCACTGTTTTAAGGCCTGGTTTAAGGACCATCCTGTAGGGCAAAAACGTGAAGATTCTCATCTTTCAGTTAGCGGCATAATGAGCTTCCAGAAGGTCGCGTCACAATTCGATCAAGCCGCTAGCTCCTGGGTGATGCGTGCATGGTATGACCGGTGAATGCCACGGGTACAAGGCCGTTGCTTCAAAGTCTGGGCCCCACTTATAGGCACTGTTTGGAGTTCCATATGATGGGAAGGGCATCCTCCAGATCCAGGGAAGGTGGGAGAAAGCTGAAACATACAGACAAGGAAAGCAAGTTCAGGCCCCAAATAGGTGTCTACCCTGTAAGGAAAAATTAATGCTTCCTCCATGAAAGAAAGATACAGTATAATCAACTCACTAACTTAGTGGCCAGCTGAGGGAGCCAGAAAGTGATCCGAGAAAGCGGCTCAGCAGCGCCCTCTGCCGTTGGCAAGCGGGACGCTCCTCAGTGATGTGGCCCAATTAGCTGGGGGTTAGGGAGCCCCGGATTTGAACCTGTCCGTAGGCCCTATCCCCAACCCGATGAACTACTTTGTACAGGGAAAATTTTGCATTCACTGTTTGGTTGGCGAAAGAGGTCAACTGATGCCCCCAGATAGGTCACCATTTCCACCTGATCATTCACAGCCTTCACTGAAGTCGTCTGGCAATCACTTTGGGGTGACTCAAATACATTCAGATGTACCACCCAGTGCTCTGCTGACAGGATCTCCCTTATCCTTGGGCTGAGTTGTAACTTACAATGCAGAGCCATCCTGTACCGGGTGCTAGGATGCTCTGCAAAGCCAATCAAAACAGGCCATGATTGTCATCCCCGCTGTTAACTGGTCTGGGAGTTTACCAGGACGTTATTAAAGGAGGCTGAGGGCGAGGCAGCCAAGCAGTAGGAACAGATACCACATGCACTCCCGTGCTAGTCTTATCTATAGAATTTCACTTTGAAATAAAATGCTACTGTGAGTATCTTTTCGTATAATTCAGTAGATCATAGAACACCTGCGGAATATCCACGCACACGTATTTACTCTGTGTCCCACCGTCGCGCGTTCAGTAACTACAATGGCTCAGTAGGTGTCAGAGGCTACTTTTCCAATAAAGAATAGTTGTCATTAGAAGAAGACATAGGTGTCGTACTCTTCATGAGATCTGCAAGTCTCTTAGAGCATCCGCGTGTGCCACGGATAACCTGCACCGGGGGGAACGTGTTGCGTGGAGAGGGGAGGTCAGGAAAAGCTTCCCCGACGACGTGAAGCTACCAAATCTAACCCTCTGAAGAGCAGGCGCGGGGCAGGGGGCAGGGCAGCCCGCCAGGGGGCAGGGCCTTCCCGAGGAGCTTCCGGTCCACGCTTGCAGGCGCTGTCCCGTCCGGGCTCTGGCAGCCCGGTAGCAGGAGGAAGAGGCCCCAACGAGGCCGGAACCCCCCCCCCCCCAATTGGCAGCGCGGAGTGCGGGCCCAGGCCGGCCGGCCCCTGCACGTCCCCCCCCCCCTCCCGCCCCCTGGCCTCAGGCAGGTGCACAGAGCTGCACCCAGCCGGGCGCTCCGCGGACCCCGGACCTGGACTGCGCGCCGGGCTCCGAGGATTCTGGCCGGTTCGGCCACAAAGAGGCCCCAGGAAGCTTCTTTTGGAAGCAGCACGTCTCCAGCCTGCGGCCAGAGCGCAGAGGACCACGCGTTGTAAAACTCGGGCAGAGACCCGCGTGGGCTGGGACGTGGGAGTGGTGGGTTCGCGAGCGTTCCCGTCCCCGGCGAAGGGTCATCAGGGTCGCCCAAGTCCACGCGGTGGAACTTAATGTTCCTCCCCTTCGGTTTGCTAGCCAGAAGCACAGTATCGGTTCGGGGAGGATGGGACAGCCATCGGGCGAGCACACAGTGCAGCACCTTCAGACGACACAGGTAGGCGTTGCTGAGAAAGGAGGAAGGCCAGGCTAGGAGCGGATGTCCCCGGTGGCGCGCCGTGATCGTATAGTGGTTAGTACTCTGCGTTGTGGCCGCAGCAACCTCGGTTCGAATCCGAGTCACGGCAGGAGTGTGGGGTCTCCACCTGCAGGCCTCTGCCTTTTTCAACACGTCCAAGCCCTCCCTCTTTTTTCTCTCTCTAGTGCTTTTCTCTTTTCGCTTTTTGCTTTTCTCTTTTCTCTAGTGCTTTTCTCCCCAACCACGCCCAAGTCCCAAGAAGAAACTGAAATGGCTAAAATACAGATAAACCTTTCCCTGTTAAACACGGGGAAATGACTGTCCAAACACAGACCCAGGCTGATGGTGACCATCGTCCCTTGCGCACAAAGGCCTGATGATGAGTCCCGCCGGCTGGGTATGGTTGCTGGGCCAGTGCTGAAAAACTGTGACCTTCTGATTTCTGGAGAAAATTGGAGGAAATTTCGGGGGGCGGGAGGCGGGATATGGCTCAGAGGAATAACCGCCAGCTCTAGACTCTTCTGTTTCTAGAGTGACCTAGAAAGAGGCAGGTGGACAGGTTGGTGGGTGTGGGGGTGATGAGCTGACTCGGGAGGCAGCTGGAAGGAGACCCCCCGCAGGCCCCCAAGAACTGCCAGGAGCTCGACACCCCACAAATGGCACCTCCTCTCTCCTGGGCCTTGCGGATTTTGAACGCTCAAAAAATACTCTTTTCTGTCTATTTTGTCATACTTTTGAGCAGCTCCTAGCAATTTCAGCATGAAGATCTTCATTTCCAAAGTTTTCCCTTCTTAGGCTTTGTGGCCCCCATTCTTTCCCCAACTGTCCAAGTGATATAGGTTCTGACACTCAGAGCCACGAGGCTTCAGAGACATTGTCACTGAGCTGAAGGGGCTTGTACTGCCGGGGTCACCCCGCGGGCACCCCAGGGGTTTGCCCGCACTCATACCTGTCACCCAGGGTCACCTGGACCACGTCTACTCAGTTTTTTCTTTTACGGGTGTTGCTTCCACTTAGCCTTACATGGACAAGGACCGGTTCAAGTGCATATTTTATGTGGGCGAGGACGGGAGGAGGGGTCAAGGGCGTATTTTACATGGACAGGAATGGGGGTCAAGGATGTATCTTACATGGGCGTATTTTCATGGGTGAGGACCGTGGTCAAATGCATATTTTATGTGGGTGAGGACGGGAGGGGGGGTCAAGGGCATATTTCACGTGGGCGGGGATGGGGATCCAAATGCGTATTTCACATGGGCAAGGACAGGGGTCAAGTGCGTTTTGACCCAGAAGGATCAGCTCACCTGTCAATACCTTTGCTGCCTGTGAATGAGGAGACGCTGATTCAGAACAGAGACTAACACCTTGGTCTGGAAGTTCTCCGGACCACATTTCCTTCAGCTCCTAGTGGCAGGAGGAGAAGGTCATGGGCCGTGGCCCAGAGACCACCTCTTAGTAGGAGAGCCGTGTCCTCAGCCTGGCCCTGGACTCTCTTGTAGCGTCAGGCAGTGGGGGTGGGGGTGGGGGAGAAGACCTCCGTGGCCAAAAGGCCCAGAGCGCGCTCGCAGGAACCATTCGGTTACCTGGTCCCAAGGGTGTGTTTATATTAGACGCATCAGGTGCTCTGGCCCGCGGCTCTGTTGTGGGACTTTGTGCATCAGTAGCAAATCTGGTCAAACTGAGGGGGGGTGGGGTTAGGTGATAAAACTTTGCACTGTCCAGGGTCCTTTCATGAATGCGGGGGTGTCGGTCTGGGAGGGGCTTCCACACAGTCCAGCCGCGTCTGCAGGGGGGAAGCTGCCCTCCGCGAGGGCACTCAGGATCTGGCTTTCAAATTTCTCTGTGCCTCGTGTCCTCATCTCTCAACGTTAATGAATGAGAATTACCACTTCCTGTGACGGTTCCGAAGATTGAAGGGCAGGAGAGGCAAGATGCCACTAGCTTAGCGAGGTTCGAACCCCAACACGATCAAAGGAGCCGTCTTTGCTCTTGGTAAATAACCCGCGCCGCTGCTTACACGGAGGAAGGACTTGGCACAGAACCACGGGGCGGACGCTGGTGCCAAACTCATCATTGTAAGGCGACTGCGTGTTGTCTGTTTGATGGTGAGAAGCCGATCCGAGCCACACAGGAGGGCTCTTTGTCCATCCTCGGGATTAAGGTTTATTTAAGATTTCCGCTAGGCTGTTTGTAAAGCTGCCCATGGCCAAAATGTTTGCCACAACAGGTTATAAGTTTGGGGAAAGCACACAGGGAGGTGACGGGGGAGGCAGATCGGAGGAGGAATGGCCACAAGTCAGGGCACAGCCCGGCCTCACAAAGAACCCGGCGAGAAAGCTGCCGCACACGCAGGCCCAGGCCTGGGGAGCAGCGCAGTGGTGGGGGGGGGGGGCTCCTGGCTCACCCCGGGAGAAGCCAGAGGCTGCCTCCACTTGGTGACTGAACGAGACCTCCCAAGGCCCTGCTCTGGCGGCCTGGCCTCCGGCCTTCAGTCTTTCCTCTAACTGTGAGGCCCAGGGCAGGACAGACGGCTCCGGACAGACACTGGAAGGGGAGAGGGTGGGCATCGAGCCCTAAGCTGAGCGGAACAGGTCAGAGCAGGCTCCATGGCCAGAGAGACCTCGACTCGCTGGGATCCGCTTCCCAGCTCTCGGTGGACCTTGGCTGGGACAGAACTGTTAGCTATTCTCCAGCCGCAGTTAAGATGTCTAAATCTTTGCGTTTCATGTTTCAGCCTGTGATCCGCCTATAATGAACTTTGGTGTATATTTTAAGGTGTGGATTTTTTCCCCCGAGTATGCATAATTGAGTCAGCAAGACTTAATGAATAGTGGACATCGCCCTTCCGACCTGCCCTCTGCCCACGTCAGATATGGTTTCATTATTTGCCTCGAGATTGTATCACCCATTCTGTTCTGTTGGCTTCTTTCTAGATCTCTGCAAAAATACCATGCATATCAACTGCTATCCTTTACACCTAATATTTACCAGAGAAAGCCATTCTACCATCTTTATCTGGTTTTTGAAAATGATTTAGCCTGAACATCTGGATGGTTTAGTCGGTTGAGCGATTGAGCAATCAACTCTTGATTTCAGCTCAGATCTTCCAGGTGGTGAGATGGAGCCCCGCGTCTGGCTCCGCGCTGACCCACTGACCGTGCAGAGCCGGCTTGGGATTCTCGCTTTCCCTCTCTCTTTGCCCCTCCCCTATCTCACTTCCAAAATAAATAAATACACATTTTAGAAAATAATTTAGCTAGCTAAATCTCTCTAGTTCTTCCAAGTATTAGAATTTGTTGGAATTCTGATTGAACCCTCATTTCATATATATTATAATTTAAAGGGACTTTGTATTTTTCTTTTATAAAAGCTTTTGCTGCCCTGAATACAGTGTTTCTCTGCATTTACTTAAGTCATTTCTGATATCTTTCTGTAATATTGTATGACTCTTCCTGTGTAAACATTATACATAATCTGTCAGAGTCATTCTTAGGTATAATATTTCGGGCCTCATTTTCTGTGTGTGTCTGAATTAAAATTACAAACAGCATCTGGCAAGTGTGCTAAACCCGGGAACTGATTTTAAACATTTTTCGATTCTCTGTTTTCTCTGTGGATATCATATCATCAGCCACTCATGCTTCCTTAGTTACTCCTTTTCAATCCTTCTATACTCCTTTCCAATTTTCAAACGGCCTAACAGACAATAACTGCTCCTCCCACTCTCAGTGAGGGGTCTTAGTTATTGAAATCTTGTGGGAGTGTTTATCCCCACCCAAGTTCCTCTCAGCTTCCCACCTCCTTGAAGAATCCCTCCCGGTCCCTCCCCACCTCTCACGACCCCACCCCCTCGCGCCTCACATTAGCGACTTGTACTTTCTCTGTCCCCAGTCTCCCTGTTCCTCAACTTACATTTTCATTTTTGCACAGACCCTGAGGAAGGCAGCACTAAAGGTAAATTTCACAGGGCAAAGTACATTTGAAAACGTCTCTCACACTCATCCTTGATGGATACTTGGGTTTCAGTGGACTCTAGGTTGGACTTGGCCTTCTCTGAAATTGGAAGCCATCGTTTCATTTTCTTCGAGCTTCTGGCCTCCATCTCGCAAAGTCAGTTTTTCTGTCAAGGGATTCACTCTGTGACTTCTTCTCCCCCTGCCCCCCCCCTCTAGAATATACTGCTCTTTTCTGTTTCCTCAATAGTCAAGCATCAGAATATTTTTATTTTTACTGAATACCCAGCGATCCCTGACCACCTGGAATTGTTCTGTGTACGGGTGTCATATGTACCTGATTTTTTGAGGTTTGTCTTCCTTGTGCTCTCCCCATTATTTCTAGGAGGAGTACTATTTAGATTTTTGCACACTAGTCTGTTCCTCTACCATAGTTTTTTCTCTCTCCTTCAGCACTCGGTTTTTGCTTGATCGTCCAGGACACCACCACACTTTATGACCTGCTTATTGAATTCTTCATGTCTGCTAATGTTTCTTTTACAGAAGCCTCCTCCCCTGTGTGGATGTGCCTGTTTCGGTATTCGGTGCCGTCTCCCACCTCTCTGGGCACATCCGTTTATTCTCGGCATGGTTCTTTCTTTAATAGCCTTGATCCCTCAAGCGGTCTCCCCCTATCCCCCCCCCCCGTCTTTTATTACCTTTCTGTACTGTGGTCTTCAAATACGTTAACAATGCTGACTTTTCTATTCCTAGTCAGGAGCAGGGCACTGGCCGGGGCACGGTCAGCTCCGGGGTCTGCGGCGGCAGCGGACTGGAGCCGGCCCGGGAGGCCCGGAGGTCGGGGTCCCTAGTTTGCCGCGCTCCGGACGACAGGCGGGTCGGCTCGGCCCGGAGGCCCGGGCTGCGCACTGCGGACCTGAAGCCCTCGCCCAGGTTTGCGGTTTTAGGAATCCCCGCACATCGGGAGCTCGGTGTTTTGGGGGAGAAACCTCAGGCTTCCCGGACGCCCATTCCTTTCAGCCTCTGACGGCGGCTGGACGTGGCAGGAACGAGACTTTCGGAGGCCGCCTGACCCGCTCCCCCGCCTGCAGCTGGGCGCCGCATGAAGGGGAATCTCCCAAGCAGCCCGCAGTTCTGGTTTTCCACCAGCGCTCTCGAAGCCGAACTTAAAAAAAAAATAAAATTAAATTAAATTTTTAAAAACCGCTAAGAATAAAGCCAAAAGCAAGTCCGCTCGAATCGTCGAGCATACGTGAAAATAAGCGCCGCTCGGAGTGGTTCCACTGGGGATCGAACCCAGGACCTTCTGCGTGTAAAGCAGACGTGATAACCACTACACTATGGAACCACCAGCCGACAGCAGCCTCTCTGTCTCTCCATATGAAGGGCGCTGGGCGAACACGTCGAAAGAAACCCGCTCTCCGTGCTCCCGTTGAAAGCGGAGCGCGCCCGTCCGCTCCTCCCGCCTCGCGGCCCCGCGCTGCGCCCCCGGCGCGTCTCGCTCGCGCACCGGGCTCGGCATTTCCTCGAGCAGAGTCCTCTGCGAACACTCGAGAAAAACTTATGGGAAACAGCCTTCTTGCTCGCTGCCCCCTCGGGGCGCTTCTGGGCTCCTCCAGACTCGTCCCCTTGTTGCAGGGCGAGTTGTCAGCGGCAGCCCCTGTGTGCTCGCCGCTTCCCCTGAACTTCCCAGCCAACGCCGGGGACTCAGTGGCCGTCCCTTCGTCCCCGGGGAACGACGGACCGGGTTAGCAGCACTGCCCTGACCTGCCTTTCCTGCCCCCGGCTCAGAGCGGCCCGCCGGGATTGCAGCTAACTCTGGGCTAGGCAATTTATGCACCAGGACGGGAGACAAAGGTTCTCAGTTACAGGGGGTCAGAGCACGCCCCCCCCCCCCGCAAATATGCATCCCTGGCATGTTGGTTATTCTGAGTTAAAGGCGCTGGAAACACAGGAGGTGAAGGGACCACACTCACTTTCCTTTCCCTTCCTGAGAGCAGGCGAACGTTCCCGTGTGAGCGGCCCCTCCCTGGGCCAGGAGGACGGTCCCTTACCACCGGAGAGGGGGCTTCCAGGCCCGGAGAGATCTGTACCAAATCCGGTTACCGATCCACTCCCCCTCCCCCTGAGTTCCCGCTCGACGGTCCCGGTGAACTGCCCCAGCCACACCCCTTGGTCCTGCCAGGCCTTCACTTTGTGGACCTGGCGGTGAGCCCCGGCTCTGAGTGCTGTCTGAACTTCGTGTGCGGCCCCCCTTTCCATGTAAAAACTGCTCCACGAATTTTGCGTTTTTTCTATTAATCTGTTTTCTATCAGTTTCATTTGTCGGCCCAGCCAGAAGCCGTAAAAGCTTAGAAGAGGGATGTTACCTCCCTTCCACACCCCTTCTCTGTCTCTCCCTTCCTCTGACACCGTACAGGTCTGGCAATCTCCTGCCAACTCCGGGCCCCACGCTCCGGAGCCTTAGTGAACATCCAGTCACGGGTGAAGTTCGGCCACCAGGCCAGGACGTTGTCTGTGGAAAATGTCATCCTGGGTGTCCCTTTGTGTTGTCCACGGTCTTCTCAGTTTTCATTTCTGCTTAGAGTCAAGCAACAGTAGACCTTGACACCGATGGACTTGGGACGCTTGTGCCAAAGCCATGGTGGGCGAGGGCGGGGCACAGATTCCACCACGCCCCCCGTACACCCTGCCCGGCGGGATGTCCGCCCCCAGCTCTTGTCATCGGGGGCAGGATCACAGGAGACAGAAAAATAATCAAATAGCCTGAGAACAAAAACAGAAACTCCTAGGTTTTCTGGAACCAGTAAGAGGAGTTTCCAGTTCGGATTGAAAAGGACCCGTTAGAAGACATGATTCTGAGCCACAAGCAAGAACTGGCCCCACACAAACTTGAAGTTCAGAACTTGACCCACTCCTCCGTCACAGCGACGCGGAATCGGCATCCTCCTCCTTTCTCTTACAAGAACCAAAACCTCGAGTACAGTTTAGGGAGCCCACGACTGCCCTCAGAAGTCTATGAAACACGGGGCCAGGCTTACAAGAATATAAACAAAACCCAAATCTTTGCAAGGTTATCTGATGGCAAATTCATAAAACACAATTCAAACAAGTGTTTTGTTAAAAGATACTCTTTACAGGGGCCCCTGGGTGGCCCAACTGGTTAAGCGCCTCACTCTTGATTTTGGCTCAGGTCCATGATCTCATGGCTTGTGGGATCGAGCCCCGCATCGGGCTATTAGCACAGAGCCTGCTTGGGATTCTTTCTCTCTCTTTCAAAATAAATAAACAAAACTACAAAATAAAATACATTCTTTCCATGCTATGACTTGGGCCGGGGGTAGAGACATGGCTGGTTTCCCCCGACCTTGTGCACGTATGTTCTAACAGGAAAAGCATAGTTGTACTAAATGCGTAATTACATAAAAACGTGATAAAGGAAACGCAGGACGCTACGTGAGCAAGCGCACGTCTCGACACCCTTACCAAACCAGAGCTCCAGGAGCTGGAAGACACAATTCCGGCGGGCTGTCATAGAAAAACCAATACATTCACCTAGGAAACCAGATGGATCGACGTCTCCCGTGTGAAAAAGAAAATGTACACGTTTTTTGTTTCTTAGGAGAACATTTTTTAACTGAGTGACAGAGTAAGGCCCCTTAAGCATAACCTCAAACATGCAAACTTTGGGGCAGGGGAAAGATAAATCCTTAACAAAACCAACGGTCTGCCATTGGGTTCTGCGGGGGACCAGCCTACGCACCAGAGTCTAAGGGTCCCTGAGTAGGGGGTTGGTGTCGGCAAAATATCTACAAGAAAGAACACAGACAGCGTGAATGGTGGAAGAGACCACACTGTACTGTGAAACTTGGTGTCTTATATACCACAGGTGATTACATCTTTCTTTTAATGATTACATTGTTTGCAACTTCTTAGGAATCACATGTTTCAGAAAAGATCATTGTTTTCACGGAAGAGAGAACAGAAAGTTAAAGACAGGAATGAGGTACAATACAGAAGATCAAAAAACATAATTTATCACTCAAAATACATCAGCAGGGGTCTTATTTTGCGTATATAGTGTAATATTAACTGAAGCTTATGACAAGGCTATTTTTCTTTAAAGGTTAACAATAGTCTGTGAGTAAGGTGCCTCTAACCAGGGAGGAAGTTTCAGTCAGAAAATCTGCCCATTTACTGAAACCGCAATTACCAAGTGGCATGAATAATAGGAGAACTAACCCCAGTCTCTGATCCATTTAGGTCAGGCAGTCAAGCGCACACATTTTCAAGTAGGGGAAGCAGGGTCCCAAAGGCCACACAGCACTTCTGGCTGGATAGGCCCCAACAGGGTTCCTCCACCAGCAGGTCAGCAGGTGACGCCACGGCAGACGATACTGCCAGATCCAAGCTCACGGCAGCCTCATAACCACGGTACGCAGCGCGGCCCTCACATCAGCATGAGAGACCATCACCCTCAGTAAGAACATAGGCCAATGGTAAGAGTTAATGCCAATGGCCAACAAACATATAAACAAATGCTCAACATCTTTAGGAAACATGAAGGCAAATTTGAAAGCAACAATGATGAGATCCATCGCTCTACACATACTGGATTACAAGCAGAAAGCAGAGTCGTGCTGATCATAGAGACCAGGGAAGGGCAGAGCGGTGGGGTGTGGACGGGGGAATGGGGGAATAGACGGCTTAGCCATTCCGCCCCGACGTGCGCATCCCAGTGAAATCTTCCAACACGTCCGTAAAGAGAGTGAGTGAAAAGGCGGTACCAGCTGGAATCGGGGGGTGAGGGGGGGGCAGTGGAGGCAACCAGAGTGAGACCGGGACGGAAGAGAGGGAACAGCGGGCGTGCTCACTATGGGAATTTATACAGCACCGGATGCAATGATTTCGTGTGTACAGGACAACTTTGATGGATCTAAAGTCATAACGGGTTTTTTGAAATATAATTTATTGTCAAATTGGCTTACATAGTCATAATCCTTTTAAAAGGCATGAAATGGATAATATACCATTTATGTAAATGCATAATATGTGTGACAAAATGTCAGCTCTGCAAAAAACAGATCAAGATGCTGCGCCCTAAACAAATGAGCTTATGTAAGGAGAGGACCGGCAGCGGGACGCGGGGGCACAGGGAAAGCATCATCGCCGAGCGTTACAGGAAAAGGCAAACTAGGTCAGGTACAGGCTGGACTGGCTGGGGAGAGCCGGGGGGGCAGGGTCCAGAGGGAAGCAGGGACAGAGACCCGTCCGTCCCAAGGAGATCTCCAAAGTGATGTCTCACCCCTGCAGAGTCTCGGCCTTCGTGGCCGCCCCGTGATTCGTGTGCCCTCGTCACTCGGGATGCACGAGGCGGGCACCTAAATGTCTCCGGGTGACTGTCCATCTGCTCTCCACGCTAAGCTGCCGCGGCCCCCTCTGCTTTCACCCTCGGGTGCAGACCTTGTCAGGGAACAGGCCGTGTGGCTCTAAGGTCTCCTGCCCCGTGCCAAGTCCAGATCCCACAGCACCCATGGGGTTACTTGTCACGCTGTACCCCGATATTCTCCTCTGTATCCCCGCCTCAGTTTTTCTGTCTTGACAAAGACAGAGATCAAGTCAGTTTTAACCCAGCGGATCGATCACTGAACAGAACAAGACTGCACTAGAAGTAAAGTTTCTTCCTGCAGAACTCCACACCGAGCAACAAATACGTTGGGGTCCAGACTGTCTTTGAAAGAGAGGGCCCGACAGCACGTGGCTTGGGGGGTGGGGAGGGGAGTGGGTGGGGCAAATTGTTTGAACTTGCTTTCTTTACCCCCCTCTAGGATACAAATTCTGTAAGAAAAAAATTTTTACTATTTTTTTTTTCACTGTTCTATCCCCAACACCCAGGAAAGTACCTGACCGCTAGTGACTCCACATTGCAGACAAAAGGAGTTAAAGGCGAAATAAAAATAAAATGTGTTGCAATAACCAACACGTCCTCTAGATGGCGACAGTCACCATGAAATAGAAATTTAACCCATTTTTTTTTTTAATTTGAAAATTTTTAAACCTTCCCTGCATAGAAGAATGCATTTCCTTCAAATGTTAAAGTTTCTGTCTCCGTACAAGCTCAGAAACACAGATATCTTCTCTTTGTCACAAAATCAAGTAACCTTCTGACAAGTCACTACAATTTGCAGAAAATGGTATAAATATGATATAACTGAACATAAACTCAAAAAGGGGCTCTGTGGCTTAGCTGGTCAAAGCGCCTGTCTAGTAAACAGGAGATCCTGGGTTCGAATCCCAGCGGGGCCTTCATTGTTTAGTTTTCTATTTTCAATAGTGTAAGTTGCCTCTAAATATATCGGACATGCGTTCGGGAATTTGCATAGCAGGTAAAGCCTGCGCTCCATTGTTATTCTAGACAGAGAGAGTCTCTTACCAGGTAATTGTGTCCCATTATGAGGGACTGGGATGCAGGGAAAATGAGTCAGGTTTCTGCAGCTGATAGAAAGTGATGGGTTTGCTGGTGACGGGTAAGACTGGGTTAAGAACTGAGTGACGGGGATCCTGCAGCAGAGACCGAAAGCAGGGACTCACGTTGTGACTTGGAGGTTCAGTCGAGGATCTCGGAACCCGACTGCCGGAGTGTGGCTGTCCCTGTCAGGCAGGGTGTGCCACGGCGTCCGGCTGGAGTCAGACTCCGAGGTTGTTTTTTGAGAACAAGTAAGAGAACACAGGCCAGACTCGGACTCTGGCCACTGAGGTTCTGTGCGGGCCCAGGAGGTGCCACAGTTGTTTATCAGATGAGCTCTCGGGCAGGGGGGAGGCCGGAGCTCAGTGAGGGAAGAGACCACAGACAGACCGGCGCCTTCCTGATCTGTGCAGCCCCGGCCTACGCACTGCGCTTTTCCATTTTATGTAAAGACATCTGGAAGGTTCTGAGTGGGGTTCACCTAGTGCAAGAGGCCCAGCAGGGTGCCCGAAATCCGGTTCACACCCGCAGCACACCTGAGCCCATCTTTTTTTCACAGCAGCTCCCCTCTCTCAACCTCCAAAGGAACGTGGACAAAAAAGACCCCGAGGTGGCGGGTGAGGCCACCCCCGAATATGCTGCCTGGGCACAAGGATTACTGTGAGCTGAAAGCAAGAGAGAAGACTTAGGACAGAAGTTTACCAAGAGGCCCCTTCTTGCCCCCGTGCCGGGAAAGACAGAGGTTCACCCCCGGACAGCCTGAGACCCCAACAGCCCAGAAATCCAACAACAAACTTGACTGACTGGCCTGCCTCTCTGCCCTTGGCCGGACACGCGTTCCTTTGTGCCGTGATTTCACCACAAATCTGTCGTTCTTTGCTGGAGACGCCGTCCAAGCTGGACTTCCCAGCACGGCGACAGCCACTCATTTCCCCCGGGCCCCCCCTCCCCCTGCCTGCTCCTGGGCAAACGTGTCCACAGATTTCGGTCGGCCTTTCTCTTCTTACCTGCTCATTATGGGGTCTCAGTGAAGACCTCAGAAAGGCAGAGGGGAAGCATCTTTCCTCCGCTCCGTCCCAAGCCTCAAGGACCTTTAATTGTGCAGGATCCTCTGCTTGCAACCTAAGCGAGTGAAGGCCGAAAACACCTTGGGAACGTGTGCATCACGCAGCCCAGTGCGATTCCTGCCGGTTCCCTTCCAGAAACTCGGGGAGGAGCAGGCGTGCCACCCGGTACCTGTCAGGAAGCGGCCCGGACAACACTTGTGTGACACAGGAAGTAGAACTCACAGACCAAGGGCCAAGCTCGGCCTGCGGACCGCTGCCCGACGCCCCACGCTCACTCCAGATTTCGGGCCTCCTCCGCCATCACTGTGTCCGCACAGCGGCCTCGCGGCCTGGCTGAGGGGCAAGGAAACGGGATCCTCTCTCCTCTCTCTTTTGCCAAATTTAGGGAAGAAGGAGGAAGGAAGTCAGGAGCAATGACAGAACATGACACAGAGATGGTGCCAGCATTTCAAGCTCTGCAAGATAACAGATTCAGTGAAGGGTTTTTTTGGAGGACGGACAGGAAAGCTCCTTAGAAAGATAACAATTAGAACAAATCCAAGAAAGCAAGACAGACAGATCGGAATAAACAAGTAAAAAGGCCTCAAACAAACGGAAACACATTTGAAAATAAGAGTATCTTGACAGTTTACAAGCAGCGGCCTATGTTTTTACACAGTTTGCGAATCAAATCCTGAAATACGGCTTTTAATGATCTGCTTGTGCGTTCCTTTACCGGTTTATTCACACTCGGGAGCGGGCAGACATGTCTCACCCCAAGGATCCATCGCAAGAGCCTCTTGCTCCTTGTCTTATTCTTTAGTGTTCCAGAAGGTTCCGCCGCAAGTGAGGTCTGAAGCCTGATCCCGAGGGCCATTCATGCTGGAAAGCTGCGGTTGGAAAACATTGTAAACAATTGAAGTTAAACATTGCCAACAACTGAAGTTAAAGTATCCAACATCCAAACTTGGAGTGCCTGTTCCATTATCAACACTTCGGACCTTCAGCTTTATTTATTTTTAATGTTTATTTATTTTTGAGAGACAGAGTGCAAGCGGGGGAGGGGCAGAGAGAGAGGGAAACACAGACTCTGAAGCAGGCTCCAGGCTGTCAGCCAGAGCCCAATAGGGCTCGAACTCATGAACCACAAGATCATGACCTGAGCCGAAGTCGGCCACATAACCAACTGAGCCCCCATGTGGAAAAACATGATGAAGGGTGAAATTCAAAAATTAATTTTATTTAACTTCATGTATAATACCTGAGTTTGAAAAGCCATTAAATGTATTAAAATCTGGGAAGGCCTGCTTCACTTTGATCTGTTTATCTCAGTTGGTCCGAGGGTTGTGGGTTATCGTTAAGTTGATCTGTTTGTCTGTTGGGCTCACTGCTTGTCGCCTTTACTCATCACATGACCCCCTGCGTCATCTTCTCCGATAGCAAATATCCGGTCTTTAGCAGAATAACCTTTTCTAGTTTATGCCGATTGTGTCTTTACTGAAGAACACAAAGGTTTCTTACGCAGGAATGAGCAAAAGTCCTTTGCACTCATGTTGCCTTCTGTGCTTAGTTTTAAATGTTTTATTGTGACTGAGTATTTTCTCCAGCAATCATGATCCAATTCCTCTCCTAAGTGTTCACATGTCCTGAGAGCTTTTTAATTTTTACCTTCCCTAATTTAAATCCTAAATGTCGAATGAAGCTGTCAAGATACCTACCCCACCTGGTTCCACCTACAGCCTCTGCTGAGACTTCCCAGTAGGTGCCTGGAAAATCCTAACGGTTTGTTCTTTCCCCCTTTGCAAAAAGTGGGAAGCTGAGGAGAAGCGGGGCTGTTTGATGTTCTTACTGACGGGCTACACGGGAAGAGCTGACAATCTGGGGGGTGCGGAGGGGAGAGGGGGAGGAAGGCTCAGTCTTCCCTAAGTCAGATCTGCACGGGTGAAATGTAACTGTATTTCAGAAATTGCACACCGAATGGGAAGTTCCTGGAGACTGTCTACACCCTTATGGAGCCTGTCTACACCCTCACTGTCCATGATATGCTTCTACCAACACACAAGGTGCTGGCGCTGTTCGCCAGCCATTGGACAACCGTGGGAGAGTGTAACCGGGCCTGATTTTAGCGATTTCTTTAAATGTTAACTCGGTGTCAACCTCACAGTTTTGATTTGAATCTAGCATCTCCTGGACTTCTGAGTTTCAAATGGGGGTTTACATCACTTACCTCTGGAGTCTTATTATATATAAACATGTAGAACTTACTCCAGTCTTACCAAAATCCTGTTTCCTATTGCTGATAGATTCTTACGATGTGATTTGTGCATTTGTGGATTGTACCTCAGGATTATCATACATCTGCTTCAAGACTTTTTCTTTGTGGAAATTATGTTCATCCACTTCTCGAAATCAGATGCAGTGTTTTCAATGTGATAAGTCATTATGTCTGCGGCTACTTCGTCTAAACCATATTTTGGATGGTCTCGGTCGTCCTGCTTTGCAGATCACAGAAACAACTAAAACTCCTTAGTGGCATTACCCTTGTTATGAATTTTCACATCTTTTGCTTTTGAAAATCATAATAAGTTAGGGCACCTGGGCGGCTCAGTTGGTTAGGTGGCCAACTTCAGCTCGGGTCATGATCTCATGGTTTGTGGGTTCGAGCCCTGCGTTGGGTTCTGTGCTGACAGCTTAGAGCCCGGAACCTGCTTCAGATTCTGTGTCTGTCTCTCTGCCCCTCCCCTTCTCATACTCTGTTCTCTCTGTCTCAAAAATAAATATTATAAAAAAATTTTTTTAATCATAATAAACTAATTACAACCCCCTAAAGCCTTCTGACATCTCTACATAGTTATCTTGCTTGACCTCACATCCCTGAAAGCACTTGCCATCGGTCACAGGCCAGAGAGCTTTACCTTCAACACAGGACAGGTGTTTCAGAGCCCTCAGAGCCCCCGGGAGATGCTGCCAACCGAGACACTCGCTTCCAGACTCCTGACGGCCTGGCTCCAACGTCACCACCACAACCATCCTACCGAGCCCGGGTTGCCAGAACTCTGCCCCAGAAGCACACGAGTTCCTGCACCTGTGTCGGGGCGATGGAATGACTCTGCCCACAGGGAGGTGCGTCCTTATCAACAGAAGAGAGAGAACACGCTCGGCTAAGCGCTAACGTGTGTACCTGCATAGACGGCAGCACCAAGTGACGGCAAAACTACGACAGAATCTCACTCGTCGTTTACAGCAAAGCTGAAGAAAGAACAGTAACTTCTGTGTCCTTCCTGGAGAGGCGAGCGGCCGCCCCCCCCCCCCCCCGGACAGTGTCCTGGAAATGTCGGGAGACACCCGGAGCCCCTCCTGGAGGTGCACCGTTACCGCGGAGAGGCCCACTGGCCCGCAGCCTTGGAAACACTCTGCACTGTAAACACTGAGACTGGACGTAGTCCATGAAGCTGTTTCTCTCTCCGAAGATTCCAGTAAGAATCAGATTCACTAGGTGTCCCAAGAAACACTGCCCCCGGCGGTGGGGCAGAGAAGGGCTTTTCTCCTATAGAAACTGAAAACCATTTTCATTGACCCTGACGCCTGTCACCTCGAGATCTGGTGGAACAGGAATTACGTTGGACTGACTGCAGGCTGACTGCTAGTTCTGCCTGGAACCGTGCGAAAGCTGCTCCACGGTCCACCTTCTAGATCCACAAAGAAGCCCTTTCTCTTCCCTCTTAAGGATCCATGCCGTGAGTTGTAACAACTTAGTAGACTTCACTTTTGTGAACTGAAACCGTTCAAAATACCTTATTGTCTAACAACCTGCTCATTCTTATATCTGACTCATCGTTTTACCTTTTTCTCAAAATCACCTTTGATTTCTCTACATGATTTCCTTTGATCAACACTGGGCTTTGGCGCTCCTACTTCGGCACTATTTGAAATACCCGACGGTTTCACACAGAGAGTGTTTATTCACATTCTCACAGAAAATCGAAGCTGTCTTCTCCCCGCTCTCTCTGCAGCCCTGCTTGCATACCTCCCGCGTCAGGGGTGAAAGAGATTGGAAAGTTATTCAACTTCCGGCTAGCTGGACCAAGTCAGCTGAAAATGGGCTCTGTGTCTGCATTGTCTAGACCAGTGACTAGGCCATGGGCCATGTGACGCTCTGCCCATGCTGCTAGTAGATTCTCCAAGATACAGCAAGTGGACAAAAGCAGATGCAAAACCGTGTACACAACGGGCCCCCTCATGTCACCTGGAGGAAAAATGCATATTCATATTTACAGCTACACGCATGAAGAGAATCGGGGAGAATACCAGAGACAGTGAGCACAGCACTTCCAGAGGAGACAGCAGTGACAGGTGGCAGAGGGAGGGGCAGTTCCGGAGAAGGAGTCAGCGTAGTTACTGACCACTGAAGGTATCACCTTATCGAGCCAAGCAGAAACCAGGAGACTCCTCAGGCTCGCAGGAAGGGGTAGAGGGGCCGGGCTCCGAGCTGTGGGCGCGGGGCTGAGACCTCCGTCCCCTCGCAGGCTGCGGGCGAGCGCAGGTCGGCAGGTCCGCGACCGCTGACGGGCGGCCCCCTTCCTTCTCCAGGTCAGCATCGGCCTGTGAGTCCTTGTACTTCAGATCTGTGGGTGCAGTATTTAATATACAATGAATACTGAATATTCTTTACTAGCTTTTAAAAATAGGTTTTGCAGCCTTTAGCTTTGAGCCTGTCACTGTGCTTGACTTAGAGGATGCAGCACTGACCACACAGACGAAGCCCTGCTTTCTGGGCTGCATTGAGCATCTCCTACGTCCCCGGCCCCACGCTCGAGGCACCACTTAAGTTACTATTTAATCAGTATGGCTGATGTCACTTTCGTGGCTGCCCCGTACTCAGCAGCAGGGGGAAGCTCGGAGCACGGGGGCAGCTGGCGGAGCAGAGCGAGCGGCGAGGAGCAGCAGGTGGCAGGAAATCCGGGACAGGATGTAGCGGGCGCAAGGACCCGGGGCAGGACCTCCGAAGAAAGACGAGGCCGGCGCTAGGACCCGGGGCGGCCCGAGGCTTCCCACGCGCCTGCTGAGCGTGCGCGGCTAGGACGCGGGCTCCGGTTATTTCCGGGAACCCGGGGCGCCGCCGCCCCCCCCCCCCCCGGGCTTCAACCTGCCGGGAGGAGGGAGCGAACGCCCGCGGGAGCCCGGACTGCCGCGGGGCAGGGTCTCCCCAGGGGCGCAGGCCCTCTGACAGGGCCTACCGCCCCCCGCCACGTAGTCCCCTGCCTCCGTTTCCTTTACAAGCCCTTCCGTCCGGACTCTCGGACGCCATTGCTTCTTTCACAAAAGCAAGGCATGCAGAAGCACCGCTCGGCAGTGGTGACGTGGGACTCTGTAACCGGGTGTAAGGCTGCAAATTCCACGTGACGCGGTGGCTGCAAAAGGGAAAGCAGCACACCCAGTGGCCCGTACGGGGATCGAACCCGCGACCTTGGCGTTATTAGCACCACGCTCTAACCAACTGAGCTAACCGGCCCGGCTTGTTATAGCGCCTTTACTTACCGATATTGAAGTCACAACGAACCAAGGGCGACGAGCACCTTTCCGGCTGTAAAGAAAGGGAAAAGAGATGTCCCAGGGCCGACACAGCTGAGCCGGGCGTCTTCCCGGGAGAACTCAGTCCGTCCCAAACTGCAGAAGCACACAGACGGCGCCGAGCGGGGCTTCCTCTCTCCACCCACCCCGGGCGGGGCCGCCGCGCAGCGCACACTCCCGGCCCCCGGGGACGGTTGAAGCGGGTCGGCTCCGCTCATCCCTGGGGGCCCGGACTCCGCAAGCCGCGCCGCCCGGCCCCGAGTCTGGAGCTGCAGTGCGGCTCCGGGGCCGCCTGGTGGCGCCCGAGAGCTGCGCTGGCGTCGACGGGAAGGCAGGCCTGTGGGTCCCGCCCCTCTCCAGAGCCTCCGACCCTTCTCCTTCCCCCCGAGAATTCAGACACCCCAAATCCATGAAAAAAGAAGTTGAGACCAGGGCGAGTTCGCAGTTTGGGCTGTTATCTGGGCCTGAGAGAGGGTCTGCTCCGAGAAGGGAGGCGGGAAACTTTTGTACCCCCGGAGCGCGCGTCCCCCAGCGCGGGCGGACCCACCTGCCTGCAGGTGTCAGGGAGCCGCGCAGCCGCAGACCCACCCTCCGCTGGTCCTCCTTTCTCGGTCGGACCCTAAGCCCTCCCATTTCTCTTCTTACTACTCGTTCTTGCTTCTTAAAGTTCATTGACCCACTTTATACACACATGTATCTGAGTACTCGAAAGGCACTTTTTTTTTCTATTTGAGAAAGGAGAGCTGTATCTTTCAACAAGGCCGATCAACTATTTACGTTCCATCATGCAATTTATAAATTTTGGTTTTAGTTTAAAAATAAAAACTGTAAGACCATGTTCCTTTGGCGCATTACTTTAACTTTGAGTCCGCGTCCTCCACACGAACTAGGAAGTTGTCTTCATTTGCTTTGTCCTGTAGTAAAAATTCAGTGGGAGTTGAATTGAAATACCAGCGCGTTCTGCTCTCCGTGGTCCCTTCTCTGCTCCCTGCGCTCTACGCCCGCACCACTGGCTTTCCAGACCCCGGGAGAGCGCTCTCGCGCCCAATGGACAGCGTGTCCGCGGTTTGGGTTGCGGGCATCCTCTTTGCTCTCCCGTCTTCCTTGGGCTATTTATTAGGCTGAGAGATCTCTCTCCTTCCAGAGAGCCTTGGACAGACTTCTCGAAGCTCTCGTCGTGGCTCTTGGCAGTTTAATACAAAGTGCCTCGGGTGGGTCGCCCTTAGCTTCCTCCCCTGCCCGCTGACGTTAGAGGCTTTGCACTGGGGGGTGGGGGGGGGTGCCTCGGTGGGTGTTTCTCTCCACTTTCTAGCCTTTTCCCTCGCCTCCTTTTTGGCTTGCTCTCCGACAGCAGAGACAGTGGCAGTGGTTTTGGCTACTTGGAATTCTCTGCTTGGGTCAAGCAAACCACCAAACTAACTTTAAAAATCTCTTAGATTTTCTTCCAATCTCTCCAGTCGGGTCTTCACAGTTTTCTCTTCCTTAGCTCCTCCGCCAGTCTGCCAGGGATCAGGGTGACCAGGGGTCGTTTGTATCCTACAAAGGCCTCTTTCTGGAGTTCAGTCTCTTAAGGTTCTTTTGTACCCTCGACTCCCTGATGCGTTCAGAAAACCCGACATCCTGAAGTTTGCAGGCTTGCTTTAATTAGCAGGTTGAGAGGGAGACTCTGTTGCAACTTTGCACAGCCTAACCAAATACTTCCAGATTTCTGTGCCAAAATTGCTTCTGTCATCCCTGAAGCGAGTTCCTTTAACATAAATATGGCAACAGCCTAGCCACTCTCAACAAAGAAACTACCCATTCGAGGGCCTACTTTGTGGCATGTGATTGTGTGTGGTTTCTAGTAAACTCTCCATCACACATCGTTTATTCAATTGATATTAAGAGACAGCCATGATTGTTCTTATACTAAAGGTGGGAACATTAGCAATCATCATCATCATCATCATCATCATCATCATCAAATGCTGCCATGGAAATTTCCAGAAGTGAAACAGCTGACCACTTACAGGTGCATTGCCAGGCTTTACTTAGACTTCTGGATGAGATTTCCAGGTACCTGGGCGGGACAAAAGAATGTCATGTGGAATTTTGGACACATTTCAGAAAGTTACCCATAATACTGTTCACTGACTTCACGAGCGTTCATGGACATCCTGCCGTGATCCAGTCTAGCCTTCACTCTGGCAGCCTAAAAAGGCCCAAAGACACACATGGTCCCTCCCCACCACCTCCCAGAGCTTAAAGTTTAATAGCACCCATGATATGGGTGCTATGTAGAATATATGATTAGTTGTCTAAGTGTAGGCATGGTCTTTTCCACATAGGCAGTATCTTTGTCTTACCTTAAGAAGGATCTTCTCTTGTTCTTCAGGTCTGATGCTGATGTATTTTCTGTGCAAACGATCAGGACAGACTAGCAGCATTGCTCAGTGAAAGCACGTAAACTATGC
>PISW01013637.1:0-25308 GCA_004023785.1 Mungos mungo
GGGGGGGGGGGGGGGGGGGGCGACACGTGGCGAACACGGTCCACACGTGTCCACACAGCCGGCTTTCCGGCGAGCGGTCACTGTACCGACACGACCCCCACCAGAGAGCAGGCACGGGCAGGGAAAGCCGGCCGGGGCCGCGGCGTGAGGGAAAGCCGGCCCTGATGACAGGGAGAGGGCGGCACGTGACCCCAGGGCGCGAGTAGCAGTGAGGACCGCACTGCGCAGCCGCACAAAGCCCAGGCCCCTGGGCGGGAAGGCGTGGCCTCGGCGGTGCGCGCGCAGTCGGGAGGCGGGCGGGGCGGAGCAGGGGACTGGGACGCGCCACGCGCTCACCTTGATGGAGGGGTCCTGGCAGTTGATCTCCAGGCGCTGGCGCTTCAAGGCCGGCTCGTCATCGTCGGTCACCACATGGTTCTCCAGGACCACTGAAAACCAACGGCGGGGACAGAACACACACGTGAACACGAACGGCCGATCGGGGCCGCGTCAGCACTCAGCTAGTAAGCAGTCCGGCCGCCTTACCGGAAATGGAGACATAACCACCTCTTTCTCGGTTTACGTTTTTCCTGTAAACTTAGAATTCTCAAGCAGAAAGCAGGATCTCTCCCTTAATCTCAAAAAAGGTGCGACACCAGATAAATGAGTTCCTGATAGGCCAGCAACTTGATCCTGACACCGAAACGACAAACTCCTCATTTAGTGCTCCGCTGAGCTACCCGGTTGGAACGTCAGCAGGAGAAAACCCAAATAACACGCGTTTCTCTCCAACGTCCGAGTCCAGTCAGTTGGCCCCCGCTCTAACACCCCGTTTCTGGAGGGGTTCACTCAAGGCCGCCCCAGCTCTGCACTCCCTGCGCCCCGCCGGCCCCTCAGCGCGCCGCACTCGGGGCGCCTCAGGCTGCTCCCGACCCCCGTTCCCAATGCCCCGCCTCTGCCGCAAGAACAACGGTGAAGATGAACACAAAATCAGACACCAGATCCCCACAGTCACATCATCTCTGCAGACACGCCTCTCTCTACCCCTGACCCTCGGCCCGTGACCTAGTCAATCTGTACGCTGTACACACTCGCAAATGTAGATAGAATTTTAGGTTCAACATCTGTTTTACACAAGATACTGCGAGGGCTTTTCCACTCTGCAACGGTCATTTTTCCTTCTCATCTTGCCCAAGTCACCAACGCTCACTGCCTAGTATATGTCCCCTCCCTCGTGCGGGGCGATCACACGCAGACACAGTACACAGAGTGGGGGTGCCAAGGGCTTACTGACAGATCGGTCTGCGTCTTTCCTCTCCACTTAGCAATGTAATGTGACAGCCCTCCTGGCTCCCGGCTTCAAGTACTTTTTAAGGGCAAGATCAGAAATATTACCAGCAGGTGAAGATACACAGGTGTGCGTGTGGAACAGCGTGCGTATACACGCACACACGAAGGCATGTTTGTGGAAGTAAACCATAGCGCACGCACACTTTAGGGTATCATCTGTCCACCTTTTTGTTTTGTTTTTTTAATATATTTTATTTTTAAGAGATACAGACAGAGCATGAACAGGGGAGGAACAGAGAGAGAAAGAGACACAGAATGCAAAGCAGGCTCCAGGTTCTGAGCTAGCGGTCAGCACAGCGTCCGACGTGGGGCTCGAACCCACAAACCGTGAGATCAGGACCTGAGCTGAAGTCGGCGGCTTAACTGAGCCACCCAGGCGCCCCTCATCTGTCTACCTTTCAAGTGCACCCCACACTCCAGGTGAGCAGGACGGACTCGCTGTGACAGGCATCATCATCTGCCTTGCTCTGACGGTGCTGTCTGGCCACATCCCTGTTCCTCCTCCCAACCCTCCCAGAACCACCAGGCACCCCCTTCCCGGCAGTGCCATGCAGACCCTGGAACTCACACCAGCTCATGCTGTGACAGCGGCCGTGGCACAGTATCTACCCACCAGAGCAGATACCTCCCGCCCTTTCCGCACAAAGCTGTGCACAGATGTGGGCAAAACATATCCTGCTGGCACGGGATTCCTCATCTGCTAAGGGGCGGCAGGCAAGCCTGGGGAAAGCCAGGTGCCCTGTGCCCACCTCAAGGCATTGCCACTTTAAGAGGCGGTACAGACTAGGATTCCAAACAAGCTCTTGATTTTTTTTTAAGAGTCAATGCTTTGAAGCCCACACATACTAGATGATTCATCTCAAAACTCCAAAACTTGGAGATGCTGAATAGTCCTACGGCTCCGATACAAACCTTTCACGCGTCCAAGGCAAGAGCTGCAAACGGATTTCCCGGAGGAAAGTTATCCAAAGCAGTACCTTGCAGACCCTTATAGCCAAGGAGCAACAGTAACAAAAGCATCCTGTTCACCAAAGGGCTTTGCATCACGCACGGTGGCTCCCGTGCAGGAGGCCATGCCTCGGCCACCTCCACAGAAACGTGTGAGAACGAATGCTCATTCAGTTAAGTAAAACAGGAAAAATCTATGCCTGCAAGTGTTTGTGGTTAGCAAAACGGAGGTCCTCAAAATCCTAGTCTATTTAACTCCCACTAGAAACTGGTGACTAATACCAGGACTGGGAGACGGAGAGATCCTGGCAACCATTATCCTAATCCTTTTAATTTGCTGAATAGAAAGCACGTCCAGTGGTTAAGTGACTTGTCCAGGGCCACACAGCGAGTTCCTGTAACTACAGAAGAGTCCGTGCCCCCACGGCAACGTGAAGTACCTCAAGGCCTGAAGCAAAGGGGCAGACGTGTGAAACGCAGTGTGCCCGCGGCCGATGGCGGAGCGCAGCCGGGCCCCTGAAACGACCTTCTACGGGCTGCAGGGCTGCAGGTTTACTTTCCTTCGTCCTTTGCTGCATTTGCACCCCTTGCTTGCACTGATTTCTAGAATTCTGCACACATTACATTTAGAATTAGATAAAAGGGCTCAATGGTCATTTCAGGAGCCCCTAAGCGTCTGACTTCAGCTCAGGTCATGATCTCACGGGTTGTGAGTCCGAGCCCCACGTCAGGCCCTGTGCTGGCAGCTCAGAGCCCGGAGCCTGCTTCGGATTCTGTGTCTCCCTCTCTCTCTGCCCCTCCCATGATCATGCTCTGTCTCTCTCTGTCTCTCAATGATAAATAAATGTTAAAAAAAAATAAAAAATAAAGAACTCAGTGGTCATTTTAGAGCCATGACTACCGGCAGGGCAGGTCTCAAAGGCTGCCATCGAGGTCTGTGCCAGACAGGCAGTGAGTGCGGCCACGGGGGGGGGGGGGGCAGAAGAACCTAAACATCTTTGTTTTCAGTGGAAATCAGACGAAAGAGACGGCCACACATGCCCATAAGCGGCTCCGCTGCTAGGATTTCTTCTTCTACTTGCTGACCTACTTGTAAATGCCACGAAGTTCCTACGATGTCAGAGATGAGAGGAAGGTCCTCTCCGTCTTCAGCCCACTCGAGGCGAAGGCGTGTGTGCAGCGTGGTGCTCGCTGCGGGTGTGCAAGTCCTTGTGGACCAGGGATCGGAGGCTCTGCGTCTGCGAGGGGCTCAGAGCGCCCCGCCCCCCGCGGCCTCTCGGGACAGTCAGCTGCAATCCCAGGTAGTTAAGCAACCAGACGGGACCAAACCAAGCTTAGAAAAGGTTCCTCTCAGAGTTCTCTGAACTACAATCTACAGAGAAACTAGTTCGGAAGAAAACTCTCCGAACTTTAGCAGCTCTAAAAGGGTTTAAAATGTCTGTAATGGGAACATTTTTCTTTTGTCACATTGCAGTGTGTGTTTTCTAAAGCAACTGTCAATCCTCCGCCAACACAGGAAGTTGTTCTAAAACTGTCACCCCGTGACAGTGCTTCTGTTCCTCTTAGTTCAGTGGCATCTGCCGTGTGGCGCTGACGAGGCCAGGGCTGCCAGTTCTCGCTCGGAACCAACGGGTCACCTTCCACGGACTAACCTGCGGCCACGCAGCCGGGCCCGCGGGCAGCGACTCTGCTCAGTGACCTGCCAGGCACGTGATCTCGCCCACCAACAGGGGACAGCGGTTCTCATAAACAAATCAGAAGCAAAATAAGAGGAACAGCCCAGCATCCCTGAAAAGAGTAGGTCTATTTCTCCGTGACTGCCCACGTAATTCTGAAATCGTTTCTACTTCTCTCCCTCCCAAAGCACAACTAAGTTCCAAAGGAAGTTCTTCCAACTAACGTATCAAACAGATCACAAACGACAGATGTCCACCTGCTTCTTATGAGATTTCGAAAATTCTCTTCTCGGGGGGTGGAGGGGGAGCCAGCATTTCAGTTGTATTATCCCAAAAAGAACAGCCAGGCAACTAAAGCACTCAGTGACGTTACTGTGAGCACTGCTCATTTCAAACTTAAATAAAGAATGGGGAGGGCAGAAGTTTACTAAGGAACCTTCTAAAACAAATGGGTAGACAAAGGTTTTTCACAGACGAAGTTCCTAAAACTTCGGGATTCTTTTATAAACAGTCTTCTCAAGACAAATATTTAAGGTTTCAAAGTAGATGTGTGCTTTTAACGTCATTAAGAAAAATTACCAGCTGTAAAAATATAGGTAAAAAAGTTGTTCTTACAGTCAATGAAAGAATAACTTAATAACACGTTACTGGGAGGGGCGCCTGGGTGGCTCAGTCGTGAAGCGTCCGACCGGCTCAGGCCATGATCTCATGGTTTGCTTACAAGTTCGAGCCCCGCGTCGGGCTCTGTGCTGACAGCTCAGAACCTGGAGCTGCTTCAGATCCTGTCTCCCTCTCGCTCGCCCCCTCCCCCACCTGCCCCCCCAACTCTCTCAAAAGTAAACATTAAAAAAAAGAAACGCTGGTGGAAATGTGATTATTGATCATGCAAATAAACACTTTGAGTGTTCAAAACAAAAAGGTAAAAACACTTCCCGGAAATCTGTTAGTGTCCTGTCAAAATCTTGAACATACACAGCGGTCCCACTTCCGGGAACTCACGCCACGGAAGCACCCGCCAAGACACACAGGCAAGGCCCCCAACTTCGGGGCACGGGCCAGAGAGCAGCGTCCGAACCAGGACCCCCGGCGCCCGCGAGCAGACCCGCGCCCTCCAACCGAGCACGGCCTCCCAGGTGCCCGACCGCCCTCGGAGTCACAGGGCCACTGGGGGCGGGGCAGGAAGGTGTCCCCCACCCCCCACATGGAGGGACCCGGGCCCGAGGTCCCATTCTCCATGATTAGCATCACCTTTTTCTCTTCCTTGACTCTAAAAGGAAAGAAATCTTCTGGAAGTGCTTCTGGATTTCTGAAGAACCGAGAGGGTAGGAATCCGCCTACTGCCCCCACCCCGTACCTGGGTGACCGGGACTCAGGTCTTCCACAGCAATCTGCACCACATCCGCCAGGTCCTGTTCGGACATCATCCAGAGCGGGAGAAGAGTGGCCGGTGAGGGGGCGGGAATCAAGGTCACGCAGGGCTGCGTTTCTGCCACCTACGAAAGCGAGACAGGCAGGGACAGGGAGGTCACATGGTGACCCGTGACGCGAGGCAAACCGCTAACCACACGGGTCCCAGAGCACGTCCGGTGCCGTGCTGTTTGGTGCAGGGCTCTCCTGGCTTCGAAAGGTAGTGTTCTTTGAGGAGCGAGCCGCAGCTCAGAAACCCTGCTTGTCCTCACCGCCAGCCCAGCCCTACCCGCAGCCTCCTGCCGTGCTGTTTGGTGCTGGGCTCTCCTGGCTTCGAAAGGTAGTGTTCTTTGAGGAGCGAGCCGCAGCTCAGAAACCCTGCTTGTCCTCACCGCCAGCCCAGCCCTACCCGCAGCCTCCTGCTTCCTCAGTCCGCTCCGTGCACCAGCTCAAGTCGGCTTCCCGTGACGGCCTGACCACTGGCCGTGCCGGCCGCAGGCCCGAGTCTCAGTGGCCCCCGCCCGCCTGGCCCATGCTGCCGCACACACCTCGCGGCCCGGTGTCACGCTGCCCCGCCTCCTGGCTTCTCCCGCACGGGCCCTTCCACCCAGGGGCTGCTGTTCCCATACTCAGTTCTGCTACTCAAACCGCCGTCCCGCTAAGCGCCTCTGCTTTGCCTTCCTTTGGCTTCCAGAGCAGACCCAAACCACAGCACCACCCCAGTACCATGGCCTGGGAGCACCACCGCCCTGTCCCCCACGTGCCCTCGGGGGCAGGGGTCTGAGCTGTCATCCCTGAGCCAAAAACCATGTCTGGAACCTAGTCGGTTACTTTCTTCTTGTTCCTGAGACACTCTGATTAGGCCGAGAGACCTTATCTTCCGAAACAAAAATGAGGCCATGTCATGTCAGATACGGTCTATCAGCCCGTGGATGTGAACACACTGTAAAACACGGGACATCCTGGAGGCCTCAGGAGCCACTGTCACCGTAATGCTGCATCTTACACGTTTTAATTATTTGCAGTAAATGATTAGAAAATAAATCATGTATTGATCTGTCCCCAACCAGATGATGCCCTCAAGTCTCCAGCTCTGCTCCTTTCAGCGCGAAGTGCTCCCAGCCCGAGTCCTCTCCTGCAGGGCGGGAGGAGTCAAATTAAAATTTTCAGACCACCTGGTTTTAGCTAGAGGTCTAGCGACACGCCCTTCTAACGAATGAGTCCCAACAGCCGTAAGTGTAAGTTCTCACGCCCTGATAGAGTGGCTCCTCTCCTCCTCCATCCAGATTTACATTCTACGTGATTTCTTAGAAAAAATGTCAAAGGAGAAACCAAGCTCCTGCCCTGAATCTTTTTTTGGGGGGGAGGAGAATTGCAGGAGGTATGGGGGGAAGGGCAGTTTGGGAGGAGTGGGCAGGGCAGGGCAGAGCAGAGAGAGAGGGAGAGAGAGCATCCGAAGCAGGCGCCAAGCCAAGTGCAGAGCTCCGTTCGGGACCATGACCTGCGCAGAAATCAAGAGTCAGATGCTTAACCGGCCGAGCCCCCCAGGCGCCCCTCAAATCTTCCTTTCTGGAGCATGTGCGGCATTTCCACGTAAACGCGTGACGGAACGTATAATCGGTAAAACTGCAAAGGTGCTTCCCTTCTGCGCTGACACCCCTGGCCCAGCACCGAACAAGGTGCCTGCGCGGGGCGGGGGGGGGGGGGGGGCCGACGGCGAGCGCCCGCGGGGGGGAGAGAGGCCTCAGGTCGCTGTCACACAGCCCGAGAGGAGTCCAGCGGGGAGAAGATGGTGGTGACCAAGACGTTTCCTCTTTCTACCCCCCCCTAAAGCACACGAGCAAGCAGACGTGGCTGAGCGAGGCGGCGTTCCTACTGACCCGACACACCGGCAGGTGGGGGCCGTCGCGGGCCGCTCCAGACGCCACGGCGGGGAGCAGCCACGCGGCCGGGAGCAGAGAGGGGCGGGAGCCGATCCGACAACGGCGGCGGAGACGGGCGGGGAGCGCGGCTCAGTGGCGGGGGCTGCACGGGGCTGTGCGGGAGCGTCGAGAAGGCCTGAGGCAGTCAGGGCCCCGTGAACGCTCACAGCCAAACACACCAGAAAGAAATACAAGGAACTAGAATACCGCGTGCGGGACGGAGGACGTGGAGGGAAACGAACGTCTGATTAAAGATGGCAGATAAAGGTGTACCTGGCTGGCCGAGTCAGACATTGTGTGCTCTTCCTGATCTCGGAGTAGTGAGTTCGAGCCCCATGTTGGGCACAGAGCTAACTTTAAAAAAAGTGGGAGAAAAAAAGCTGAGCCAGGAGAGCTCAGAAAATGAGTGGCTGCATCTTTTAAAACTTTCTAAAATCAACAGAATATAGAGCCTAGCACACTGTAATTAGAGAAAACTGTTCTAAGTCCTTCTTCCCTTCTAAGTATCCAGGAAAATTAATTCCACATGAAAACGAACAACAAAAACTCTTGACGTCCAACCGCATGCAAAGATCACACGTTTTAAAAGAGGCTCCAGGAGCATTCGAGAGGCTGGGGGCTCAGTCGGGTGAGCGTCCGACTTCCGCTCCGGTCATGGTCTCACAGTTCGTGGGGTCAGGCCCTGCACTGGGCCCTGTGCTGACAGCTCCGTGCCTGGAGCCCACTGCAGATTCTCTGTCTCCCCCGCTCTCTGCCCCTATTTTTTTTAAATAAAAAAATCAAAGAGCAAAGGAAGTAATACCACTACAGACCCTGAAAGCGTGCGCAAAGACGTGTCCTTGACGGAGACGAAACCCAGCCCCAGTACCCCGAAACAAGCTGAGCTGCCCCGACGGAGCGGGGCGTCCTGGCCGGAAGCCGGCGTTACAGACGCCAAGTGAGCGGACGGGACACGGGACGGACGGGAAGTGAGCTAAGCCCGAAGGCGCCCCGGGGCACGTAAACACGGTGAGCGGTGCCTGAAGAAAGACGCAAGGAGAGAAGGAGGCAAATTTGAAGAACGAGACAGAAATGAAGGAAAAGAGTTCAAGAACGCAGGGCACGGACGATGGGCAGACAAGGCCCTGCAGCCGTGGAGAGCGAGGCTCCAGTGAGGAAAACCAAGGCCAAGCCCAAGGAAACGAGTGTCCCAAAGTGTAAGTCAAGAAAACTCTTCAGACGGGGAGTTTAAATCTACCGATGAAAAAGACGCACCACAAACCTGGCGGGGGGTGGGGTACACCCAGTCCCGAGACACATTCTAATGAAAGTATTTTTGACGGAAAAAAGAAAAATTCCTTTACACACCCAGGCAAAAAGACCAGGTGAATTAAAATGGGCCAAAACAGATCATCAAACAGAACCGGAAAAAAAACGGATTAACGTATCTAAGATACTGAAAGAAAGAAACATGAGCTAAGATTTTTACGCCCTGACAGAATGGCTTTCGAGGGTGAAGGCACCGCACATTTGTCACCATCCAGCTCTCAGAGAAGGGCGCCCCCATCAGTTCTTCCCGAAAAAGCCACGAGAACACGGAGCTCTGAAGACCCCAGGCCCTGGAGGAGACGCGCCAGCCACACCGGCTGGAGGCGAGCGCTCGGTGTCCGCAAGCGGAACCAAGGCCGGAAAGGAGAGAGCGCGGTCCCCAGGGCTCTGGGACACACGTACCCCTGGTCGCAGCGGGGAGGAAAGCCGGGAGGGCGCGCGGAGCGAGGCCGACGATCCCCGCGAGCACGTTCACGGGCAGGTGGCGGTTTCCGGGAAGTCCCAAGTCAATCCTTCTGCGTGTCCGGGAGAACCAGGCGCGGCAGCCCCAGAGGACACATGAACCCCGGGAGCCGTGGGTCCGGCCGCAAGCGGAACACAAGTGTGTCGTGCACCTACAGGCACACCCCGCCGCCGCCCACCGAAAAGGCGGAAAAAACAGCGGTCAGTCCAGTAGCGATGCGCGTCTTTGGCCCAGACCGTGGGGTTGAAATACCAGTTTTCACCAAAAGAAATCAGGGCTTCCCGGAGAAACGGCTGGCCCCAGGTCCGGGACAAGAAGTATGCGGGAGGAGCCCCGACACGCCTTGCCATGCCATCCAAGACCTCGGGGTCACGTCAAAAGGACTCGGGGCTGACACCACGACGCTCCTCCTGGCCAAAGATGAAAACACTGACCGTCAACAAGAAGTATGTTGATGGACTTTAAAGGAAATATTTTTAAGTTCATGACATCCCCATACCAACAACAAAAAGTCCCCTATGGAAGGTGCTGGGAACTAAGCCTTTAAGTTAAAAAAAACGATAATAAGGGGGGCCTGGGTGGCTCATTTGGTCAGATGTACGACTCTTGATTTTGCCGTGCGTCATGATCTCGGGGTTCATGAGATCGAGCCCCACATTGGGCTCTGTGCTGACACTGCAGATCCTGCTTGGGATTCTCTCTCTCCCTCTTTCTCTGCCCCTCCCTTGCTTGTGCACTTTCTCTCTAAATAAACTTAAAAAATAATAATAATAATTTTTTAAATGATAATAAAAAAGGAAGCGCTGGAATTTATCCTCCTTTTCTACGCAAACTGTCCACTGAAAATACAGCTAAGTAATTACAAGGGTCCGGATGGAAGTCCTACAGCACAGAGACAAAGCAATGACTTGGCGGTCCTTAGGGGTTAAGAATCTAGTGGGGGTGCCTGGGGGGCTGGGTCAGCTGAGCGGCTGACTCCTGACGTTGGCTCAGGTCACGATCCCAGGGTTGTGAGACTGAGCCCCACATTGGGCTCTGCACTGAGTGTGGAGCCTGCTTAAGATATTCTCTCTCTCTCTCCCTCTCTCTCTCTCCCCCCCCCCCCCCCCTCTCTCTCTCTCTCTCTCTCTCTCTCTCCCCCCCCACCTCCCTGCACCTCTCTCCCACTTGCACTCTCTCTCTAAAAATAAACAAAAAATAAAAGAATCTAGTGGCTGACTGCTAACATCACAGAGAAACCAAACACGGAGCGCCCAGTTACCGACGAGGCAGGCGAGCCTGCTGCTACCGAACGAGTGACACGTGGAAGCGGGTCTAGAAGCTACCGCCACCGGCCCCCAGGGGACGGGTCGAGGACCGCACTGGGCACCAGGCGGCAGCAGCAAACGTCAGAGGTGGAAGCTCTGCCGCTTGATTAAAATAAAAGATCTTGTTTAATCAACAAGTGAATTGTGTGGGGAAGAGGAAGAGAGGCCCTACAAATTAAACAATAAAGACAGAACTACCACTCTCTCTCTGTTCGCTGTACATTTAATAAGGATTTTTTTTTTATTTCTAATGTTTATTTTTGAGAGAGAGAGACAGAGAAGGAAAACACAGGTGGGGGAGGGGCAGAGAGACGGAGACAGAATCCGCGAAGCAGCTCCAGGCTGTCAGCACAGCGCCCAGCACGGGGCTTGGACTCGGGAACTGCAAGATCGCGACCTGAGCCGAGTTGGACGCTTAGCCGACGGAGCCGCCCAGGTGCCCCCATTTAGAGATTTTTAAAGACAAAACCCAACCCAACTTGACAACAGGATTTGCTACACACACACCAGAGAGCTGATTTCCCTCTTTCACAGCAAGAGAAAGGAGACCAATACACCTAATGGAAAATGAGCACAGGAAATGCAAGGGAATTCACAGAAAAAATAAGTCACAAGGCTTTTACACAGGAGAAGAATTCAATGTTTCGTGTGCCCACGAGGCCACACGACAGGACTCCAAGTGTCCTGTGTGAAAGAGCGAGGCACGTCTCTCCCAGAAACCACGCCCAAGAAGCGGAGCTACAGGAGTAGAAACGGGCAGAAGGCACAGAACAGGATTTTTTTTTTAAAGAAATATGCTGAACATGCGCAGACTCTTCGCACAGACTGTTCCTGGGACAGAAGAGGAAAAGGAGATTATTTTTCCCTTTCCACCCTCTTATAATATTTGCGCTTTTATCCCGTGCGTGTGTCACCTTTTAGAAATAAAGTGGTCACCTAAGCACATGGGCGTAACCTGCCGGGGAAATTCTGAATGCCAGCCTCCACTCCAGAGCGCGCTGCTCGGAGGAGGCGCCACGGCGGAGCCGGCGGACCCAGGAGGGGCGGGCAGGCCTGATGGCGGCGGACAGAGCAGGTGTCCGCTAACGCCCGTGTCCCCCGAAGATGGCCTCTGGCGCCAGCCTGAAGATCAGGGCTACTCAGGCCAGAAACTTGGTCTTTTGTCCGAAGAGCCCCAGCAAAGATGATTAAAGGGTACAGTGAGCTATTTCCCAAAGGCAGTGGTCCTCAGTGACAGAGTACCACCCAGTCAACCTCTGAACTGGTGGATTTAAAATGTTCTGGGGTCACAGATTGCTTTCAAAATGTAAAACAGAAAAAAAAACTGTAGACCCTTTTCCAGGAAAAAAGCACAGACAGACAAAATTCTGCCAAGGTTCAGGGCCCACAAACACCAGCAACAGCGGCCGATCCCAGCATCTCCTGAGGCTCAGCCAAGGGGCCCGAACTTAGGGGGCCATGTGGCCGCCAGGGCTCCTGCAGCCCCCGGTAGCCAAGTGACCGGTCCTGGCCGATGGGCCAGCGCAGACGCGGGGCGGCCGCCAGGACACCTCGTGAAAGGGTACCTGCGCTGTGGCCATGGCCGGCCCACTTGCCGTCCTGCCACCGGACTCCAGGAGGTGGGTGGGACGGAGGGAACTGGGACAGCGGAGCCAAGACGAGACGGAAGCTGCCGAGTGGGCCTGGACCGCGGCCTCAGGCCTCCTGACCCAGCACCTGCTCGGAAGCGGCACGATCTGGGGTCTGTCCCGGGCCGCCAGGCGCACGGGCTCCGGGCTAGGCGAGCTGCCTCGCGTAACGGGCTCACGGGAAGTTTTCCGGCGCCCAGACGCAGCCTTCTCCTGGTCTCCAGGAGCTCTCCATAAAACCCCGAATCCCAACCTCTTCCAAATGAGGACACCACACGTTATCCAAGTTGTTTACTCAGATGGTCCTGTTGCCAGGATAGAGTCACTTGAAATTCTGCTAACAGGGAAGGTCTGAAGAGAAAAAACCAGGGCAAGAAGCCCAAGAAAACTGGAACAGAGCGATACACGCGGTTGCCGTTTTGGCAAATTTAGTTACCGTTTCTCGGCAGTCGTGGGGGCAGTCCAGTCTGAACACAATAAAGCAGCTGGAATGAGATTAATGTGCAGTAACGTGTCTGCCGGCGACGCCCGCGCAGAGCCGGGGCGCGCCTGCGGGGGGGGGGCGGCCGCCCGGCGCGCGTGAACGGGGAGCCCAGCGGCCACAGTCAGCGACCGAAGCGCCGAACTCGGGGGAACAGTGAAGTGAGTGACGGCAGACCATCCGGCAAAACACCGCCCCCGTTAACGAGAGTGACACTGCGTCAGAAGGACCCCCGAACACAACGCCTCGGGAAAGTGTGTGATCCCAATTCGGCTAACAACCAGGCGCGTGTGTGGTCACACGTCCGTGTGTGTCAGTGCACCCCCGGGGCCTGGAGTGATCGCCGGGGCCTGACTGGCACCGAGCCGGAGGGACGGTGTAGGGAACACAGGCGCCTCCTCCTCTGCCCGTCCGAGCGCGGACCTGCCTGCAGGCACGTTACGATGACCGCTGTGAGGGGGGGGTCTCGAAAACAGACACGCGTGGACAAGGCCGCTGCATCCAACCCCCACACACGAGGGAGCCGCCTCGGCCTGCGGGGCAGCGGCACTCGTTCCCGGACCGTCCTCAGGCCCGGGCCACCTCGCCTCCTCCCCGTGGCTCCGTGGGCACCCCACACACGCCGGGCCGTCCGCACGGCCCCTCAACGGCAGCTCTGGGGTCACTCCCCAAGCTGCTGCCCAGACGTGCTGCCTCCGTCCGGTCTGGAACCCAGGCCAGCAGGACCCTCCTCCGCCCAGCACCCCGCACGGTGGGTCCCGTGCGGCCCCCCCCCCACCCCCCGCAGCACCTGCACGGCTCTCTCCCGCCTCCTCCCGGCGCCTCCTGGCCCTGCCTTCCCGGCGTCACCTCCCGCACGCGAGGGAGTGCCGGCTCGGCGCAGGGCCTCCTCTCAGTCCTTCTGGAACTCCATCTGCCCGCCGATGGCGCAGGACCGCCCTCCAGCTCAGACATCTCCGGTGAACTCCAGACACACGCGCAGCCCACAGCCTGCTCCCACCCACCGAGGGTCTAGTCTCGGCTCTGACACGTCCAAACTGCACTAGCACCCGCCCCACCCCCGCCCTCCCCTCCCAGGCCTTCCCAGTCAGAACGCGGGTTCTCCTCCCTCTTCGAGCCACTCTGTGCGCGAGGGTCTGGCATCCCGCACTCTGGCCTCGCCCCCTCACACCCGGATTTGTGCGCTGGCCTCCGCATGGGTGTCCCCGCTCTGTCTTTGCCCCATAACTGTTCCCAATACCTAGTGAAACAGCTACTTGGACCGTGTTAAAACACACGTCGAACTACGTCCCTTATCTGTTCCACGCCCGCCAAAAGCCTTCTTGCAGCTCAAGAGCTTGCCGGCGTCCTGAAGCCTGTTGGGTGCCAGCCAGCGCCCCTCGGGCTCCCCCACTGCTCCCTACGGGTCCCCGTCCACGGTGGCCTCCCCACGCAGCAGGCTCACGTTCAGCTGAGGGCCCTGGCACTCCAACATCCGCCTGCCCTACGCCACCCACCGCCTCAACCCAAGCCCACCTTCCCCGAGACACCGCACTACACCCGCTCAAAACCCACCCCCGCCGCCCGGCTCCCCTCTCCCGCTTCATCGCAAAGCGCTGATGGTCTGACTCACTGCGTGTGCTAGGTGCTCACTTCGTCCAGCACCTGTCTCCCCTCCCGGTGGGCAGGAAGTCCCACACTTTGCTCCCGGCCCGGTGTGCCAAGCGCACGCGGGACGCACCCCGCAGAGGAGCCCCTGCGGGTTACACGCCAGCGCACGGGGAAGGCCGGCATTCCCACTGCAGAACCACGGAGTCAAGAATCCAAAGTGCTGTGTCTGTGTCTTGATTTCAATAAGGACTCAGCCGGACGAGCATGCAGTTCTCCTTGCGGTCATGGGCTCAAGCCCCACGCTGGGTGTACAGATTACTAAAAAAAGAAATAAACTTGAAAAAATTTTAAAAAATTCGAAAAGGACTATAATGAAGTCATGAGTCTGTTCAGTTTAGCCGGCGAACTTCATGTGAGCGGCGGAACTCTGACAAGCCGCTCACCGCTTGTCAGCAGCAGACACGGGCAGCTGTTCGTCAGCTGAAATACAGAGCTGCACGTTCATTTTTAATTTTGCTAACTTTTCAATATTTTGGATCCCCATAAAATAAAACCACAAGGCCATGAAAACAGGCAGAAGAGAAAAGCTACTGTACTTGAGCGTATGATTGCGCCTCAGCGGGAGCGGCCGAGAGACAGGGCGCTACGGGCTACTAGCTCTCGTTACACCAACAAACGCAGCAAATAAAGCCCCTGCGTTGACTCGAGGACCTTCCCAGGCGCCGCGGGAACAGGGTCACGTGGGTTGTCCCCTCAGGGATGTCACACGTACGGGAGTTTTTCTCTCATCAGTTTTTAGGGCGGAAATTCTTCACGAGGCCATTTCTGATGCTAACGCGTGAACGAACCCTGGACGCCGAGTCCGATTTGGACGAGGCCATTTCCGCACGGCCTCTCTGCGCAGTGACCGGACTCCACGCTGCTACCGTCACTTACGGGCCATCAGAAGCACGCAGAGCGGCCGGTCTAAAGAGACGCAGGTGAGGGGAGCCCCCTACCTGGCAGGGGCCTTGAGGTCCAGGGACGAGGACACGAACTAGGGTTAGGAGCGTCCCCGGCCAAGTACAAGACACCCTGGGGGGCCCTGACGCGACACAGACGCTCCGGACGGGACGCCAGGGCGGGGGAGGCACTACGGCGCGCCCGCCACCCCGGCCCCGGCGCCCCGAGCCGCCACCTGCCCCGGCGCGCGGCCCCTGTCGCAGGCACCTGAGCAGCGATGTCCTGTCCGCCACGGCACAGAAGCCGGATCCCCCGGGGAGGACGTGGCTAAGTAGCACTCAAGGCTAAATCTCCAGAAACGGGGAACCTCCGACAGACTAAAGAGCATTCCATTTAGTCAAATCCTTCTGGCCGTAAGTATAGTAATACAGTAACTAAAAGGCGGTCTGCAACAAGCCAAAAAATCAACATTTACTAAACTGAGATCTGTGAAAAAGACTCCACTTCTCTTTCTCTCCAAAATCAGGGCAGGCGTGGGACGGACTGCGGAGGAAAAGCAACGTCTGTCCGTTACAGGTCAGGGGCCGGGTAAGCAAGGAAGCTGGGAGCAGGGAATCCTTCCCCCGGCTTCCACTTCTTGGGGAAACGCAGCCCACGGCCCCTTGTGGAAGACCGCCCCCCAACGTGGTCACACTTACAACTAGACAAAGAAGGCCAAACAAGCTCAGAGAGCAGACCCTTCCCTCGCAGGTTCATCTGATTAAATGGACCACTGTACTCATCCTTTCCCCAAGTGCGGACCTCCTCAGAGGTCAACCACAACGCACGAGGGGGGGCTGCACCCAAGCCGCTCCCGCGGCCCCCAGGACCCCCGTTACCACCGGAGACCCCCCAAGAGTTTTGGTTTGCACGGCCATATCGGTCAGTAGTTACTATATTTGAAATTAGAGCAGAAAATGTTTGACTATTTCTTTATTCATTTAAATATTATAAAAATCAACATTACATATTAACAGCATACAAGACATTTTTAGTGAAAAATAACTATAGTTTCCCAAACAGCAGCAGCAAAATCTTAGCAAGAGGCCACGGCTGGTGGTGTAGTCGCGATCTGCCCCACGTCAGACCTACTGGAAGGCGCTGGGCTTCCCCAGGTGCCTCGGCCCCCGAGCTGCTGGCCCAGAACCACCCCGACCGACACGCAGGAGGAAAGCTCCCGCACAGCGCTGGGGCCGGTGTCCCAGCGGCCTCTCCGGACAACTGCGGATATGCGTCACAGCAAAACTCTACTGGTGTTTTAGTTTTCCCTAAAGTTATGTTGCAGTGTGGAATCCCAAACCCTATGAGTGAACTCTTTACTTTGTTACTTTAAAATGCATTGCCCTGGGGGCAGGCACCAGGGGGGCTCAGTCAGTTAAGCATCCAACTTCAGCTCAGGTCATGATCTTGCAAGTGGTGAGTTCGAGTCCTGTGCTGACAGCTCGGAGCCTGGAGCTGCTCTGGATTCTGTGTCTCCCTCTGTCTCTGCCCCTCCCCCACTCGTGCTCACGCTTTCTCTCTCTCAAAAATAAACATTAAAAATAGTTTAAATAAAATAAAAAATAAAAAGTTTCCCTTATAAAATAAAATAAAATTCATCCGTCTGTGTTGTGCCTTCAATGGATCTTTTACACCAAGCACAACTCAGTGACATCACGCCCGGCTCGTTTGGAAAACCCCGGCTGGCTGAGTCGCACAGTCTTCCAGACGCAGTTTATTGTGTGTTACCGAAAGCATCGCATCCACAGACACGGAGACCAGGAGCATCGCTGAGTACGGAGAAGCTGGCAGGGTCTCGAAGACAGACACACACGTTCCAAAATTCCGATTCCACTTGAAGGCGCACATTCTCTCCCCGGCAGTGGGGTCACGGTGGCGTTCCTCGAAGCAACAGGCTCACTTAACTCCTTCAGTAAGAAAGACCCACGGTTTGTCGGGGCGCCCGGGGGGCTCAGTCAGTTGAACATCCCACTCTGGCTCAGGTCATGATCTCGCGGTTCTTGAGTTCGATCCCCACGCTGGGATCCTCTGTCCCGCGTCTCTCTCTGCTCCTCCCCGCTCTCTCTCTCTCTCTCTCTCAAAAATAAATATTAAAAAAAATATGCCCAGTTCGTCCGCTAGTCTCTTCCATGGTCCATGAGAAAACACAGCTAGCTGAGCCAGGGACACGGGTGCAGGAGGGCCTGCCGCCAGGACAGGGCTCCGCGGAAACACCATGGAAGAGCTCTCCATAACCTTCCCGTTCTGTCACGCGGAGAATGAAACAGAGGGGTACCCGAGGGCTGAGACTTAATAAGGTGAATGAACTTTCCTGCTCCCTCGTCCGTAGGTGGAAATGGCCGTTTGTGACAGCGTGGCGTGAAGAACACCGGGACCCGGCGCGGCCACGTTGCCACCTCGACCCGGCGCCATAGGGGCGAGTGTCAACACACAGAAAAGGTGTATCAAATCACCTCTCACGATCACTATGAAAACGACTCTGACCTCACAGAGCCCCTGGCGAGGTCTCAGGGTCACCCGGGTGGCCCCCTGGAGCCCCACTTTGACAAACGCCGCTTTCAGGTGTCATAGCTCCAGAACGGAAGCCTAGGAACCACGTACGACCTAAAGTGAGCTTCAGACGAGGCTGCTGTAAAACGTAATCCCCAAGTGCAACTACAAGCAACTTTCACTTGAGTCACCAACTGCCAAAGACGAACGCAAAGCCCTGCAGAAACCTGCGTGTATCCTGCAGCAAACGCTGCGGGGCTTACGCGGCTGCATCCGTATCTTGCGTCTCCCTTGGTAGCGACGAACCGCTCACGCTGTCAAACGTCTCTTCCGACAGCACCCGACGCTGCCTCTGCCAAAGACGCGGGAGACGAGAGCGGACGACGGGCTGCGGCCCGAGCGCCGTCGCCTCCTCCCTTGGTTCCGGGAGGGACGTCACTTGTGCACACTAGCAAGTGACCTTGCACGCATTCACAGATCCTTCAAAAAACGACCACGAGGCGCTGTGCTAAACAGCCGCTCCACGGGACGAGAGCGCACTGACTTAGCAACCACATGGGACAAACGGGCGAGCGAGGCAGCCCCCGCCCGGGGGGGACCTGAGGGACTCGGCAGAGGCAGGGACGAAAGGGGCAGAGGTACAGGGACCCCTGAAAAGTCCACGGCATAAAACTAGGAGAGGCCTGCTCTCCATTAACCAAGAGCCAGGAGACCTACCAGACACAGAGAGGCTGGGGGCCGGGGGGGCATCAGCCATAAACAAACTTCGGGGGACACTTACATATGGGCAGTGTCTTCGGTGACCCTGAACACTGTTCACTTCCAGCGTCTGGAGGGGAACGCCCTGGCTCTGAGGACACGAGTGCTCGAGCAGTTAGGGGTGAAATCCAGTGAGCTCTACGACCTTTTTTATTTAACTAAAAGAAATTTTTTTTTAATGTGTATTTTTGAGAGAGAGACAGAGCACGAGCAGGGGAAGGGCACAGAAAGAAGGAGACACAGAATCTGAAGCAGGCTCCATCCAGGCTCCGAGCTGTCAGCACAGAGCCCGACGCGGGGCTCAAACCCACAGACGGCGAGATTGTGACCTGAGCCAAAGTCAGACGCTTAACCGACTGAGCCGCCCCGGTGCCTGTATGCAACCTACTTTCAAAAGCAGGGAAAAAATACAGGTTACCCACAATCACCAAAACATGTCATTCTCACAATATTTCAAACTTTTCCACTGTTATTTGTTGTGGTGATTTGTGATCAATGATTGTAACTTGCTGAAAGCACAGATGACGGCTAGCATTTTTTAACAATAAATTTTTGGGGGTTTTTTTTGGTTTTTTTTTTGAGAAAGAGAGCGTGCACATGCCCCCAAGTCAGGGAGAGGTAGAGACAGAGAGAGAATCTGAAGCGGCTCCAGGCTCAGTGCAGACAGAGCCCAGCGTGGGGCCCAATCGCAGGACCATGAGATCATGCCTGAGCCGACATCGAGAGTCGGACACTTAAACCACTGAGCCACCAAGGCACCCCCACAATCAAGTTAGGGTTTTTCTTTTTATGTTCTATTTATTTTTGAGAGCAAGAGAGACAGAGCACAAGCAGGAAGGGGCAGAGAGAGGGAGACACAGAATGCGAAGCAGGCTCCAGGCTCTGAGCTGTCAGCACAGAGCCCGACGCGGGGCTCGAACCCACGAACCGTGAGATCATGACCTGAGCCGAAGCCGGACGCTTAACCGACTGAGCCCCCGGGCGCCCCTGAAGTGTCTGTAGGGAAGGCACGCACACTGTTTCTTGGACACACTGCTACCGCACACTGAGGTCGACTGCACCACAGGAGACACCAGAACGTGTGCAGGGAAGCCCAGATCCTCGCGGGACCGGTCTGACTGCAGGACCCGCTCTGCTGCTCTGCTGCGGTGGCGGGAACCCCACCCACGGCATGTCCGAGGTGTCCCTGGACACGCGGACGGAGCCAGGCCCGCACGTTAACCCTCTGAGTGCAGGTAAGGACGCACACCTTCATCTCACTGCACTCTTCCAGCTCTGGATTCGAGTTAGGAGCCACGGCCCCTCGGCCACCGAGCCTCGTGTCGCCCGACTCAGCCCCACGCGGAGCGGCATGCAGGGCTGACCACGGGAAGCGGGGCAGGCACAGCAGACCGCCCCCCGCCCTTGCGCAAAGCTGATAAAAGGTCTTAAGATAAGTAAATGTTTAGGAAAAACAAAACCCTGCCGTCCACTCTGCTGCCCCCCCCAATCACATCCCTCCTGCCTGAACTCTGGAAGCGGCCCAGGCCCATCCGCAAAGGACGTCTCCTCCCTCTCCCTCTGAATCCCAAACAAACAATATGGTTTCCAAACTGACCACTGTCAGCTCCTCTCCAAGGGCCCGGACGAGAGCCGGCATCAATTCCTCCTGCGCTTCCCCAACACCCTTCCCCACCCCTCTGTGTCTCCCTCTCTCCAGGCACCTCTGCCCTCCTGCCAATGCCCCCCCTTTCCCTGCCGAGCACACCCACCTCCACCCCCACCGCAGGGCGCCACTGAGGCCCTCCCACCCCCCAGGAAACAGCACCCGGGCTGCAGGCTGACGGAAGGCTCACCCTTCAGAGACGGGAGGCGACCCCAACCCTCCCAAATCTCTACCCCCACCTGGCCCTCGTATTTCAAACGCACCACGGCCTGTGACAAGAGCAGCCACCCAACACTCCCACGGCTGACCTCTGCCGGGCCAGCCTCCCACCCTTACACCTGCTGCTGGGGTACCACCTCCCAGCTCCTCCCGCAGAGGACCCTGCGGACTCTCTCTGCTGTTACCCTGAAGCATCCAACCATCACGGGACCCTACAGCTTCGTCCTGCTCGCTCCCCCTCTTCTTCCTCTCCCGCGGCACCTGCTCCGCTGGGGGCCTCTCCCGGGTCCCTGCCTCTAGCCCCCCTGCTGTGCAGCGTCAGCTCCCTGTGCCACACTGTGAAGTTGGGTCCACTGATCTGGCAGGCCAAGTGTCCCCTTGGCCCCCCAAAGCCACAGGCAGCTGAGGCAGGAAGCCAGCCCTCCCCCCTCCGCTCTGCCAGAGAAGGCGCATCCACCCAGCACCCGGCCTGAGCACCTTCTGTGCCTCCTCTGCTCATCCTCCACCCGGGTTTCAAGCCACCCCCAATCTGGCCCTGGCCCCCCTGCTATACACGGCCTCCTTGAGTTCACCTACCCAACAAATGCACGTGAGGCCAGTCCAGCCCTCCACCTGTCGCTGTGCGGCTCTGGAGCCACGTCAAAAAAAAGAAAGCTATTTAGTGACACGAAATCACATGAAACTCAGTTTCAGCGTCCACAAATAACGCGCCATCGGAACAGGGCCGTGCCCAGCTGCCTGCATGTGGTCCACGGCTGGGAGGGCTCGTCCAGCGCCCGAACGTCTCACTTTAACGTCAAAACCCCCGCAGTGCGTGCTGGGTGGGCACAAGTGTCGTGCTGGGCACGCAGGAGCCGCCACAGGTACCGGGGAGGGAAGGGGTCCCGACGTCCCTGTGAACACGTGAGCCCTCAGCTGCGGGACGGTACAAATCTTAGCTTTCATCATCTCAGGAAAAACAAAGTCGAAACGAAGCATTGGCCGCGCAGAGGCCGCAGCTCAAGGTCGGACTCTGTCCCACACTTGGACAGACTCGCACCCCTGCGGTTCCGGTCACGGCGGAGCGCACTCGGGTGTGGAGACGCGCGGCCGGCTTTGGTCCCTCCCGGGAAGACGGCTACGTTTCAAAGGGACATTCTGCTGGTTCTGAGGATCACACACCTAAGTCCACCCATAGCGCATCTTACGAGCCTGAATTAAAGACAAAATCAAACACTTAAAGTCATTTTCCCACTGACGTGCGTTCGTTCATACGAGACCTATCGGCCTTGAGATTTAAGAATTCACACTCGCTGCCAATCGTTTCGAATCGTCTAATGGAACTGAAATTCTCAGTGAAGCATCTTCAGGAACAAACAGCACACGCACAACTCCGTGTGGTCACAGAACCTGCCACCGTCTACAGGAAGCCGTGGGAGAGAGGTCACTTCCCTGGAGAGAACGAGAGGGCGTCCCGACCGGAACGCCCACGCGGACGGCGGAACGCGGAGCTCAGACCGGCCCGTTCCCCAGGCAGCACCACGAAGGTCACCGTGGCCTCTGGCGCCGACACCAAATGTGTCCCTTACAAGTGCGGCCCCGCTTCTTAGCAAGCGTACTAACTCCAAACACCTCCCGGACTCTGTGATACAAATCACCACCAACAAAACCGTGGCCGCGCGCCCTTCGTCAGTGACGTCACGTGAGCCTGGCAGGCAGAATCTGTGGGGCCTGGAAGGTAAGGTCACAACAGTCCTTCTGCACACTGAGTCCTAAGCACCGTCGTCAGCACTACAGCATTTTTTAAGTTTATTTATTTCTTGAGGGAGAAAGAGCGCGTGTACTCACGCACGCATGCTCACACACACAAGGGAGGGAGAGCAGGGGTGGGGGGACAGAGGATCCCAGGTGGGCTCCCATGCTGGCAGCACAGAGCCTGACGTGGGGCCCGAACTCACAAACCTCGAGATCGTGGCCTGAGCCGCAGTCGGACGCTTAACCGACTGGGCCCCCCAGGCGCCCCGGGACTAAGGCGGTCTATCCTCACACCTGTTGGTGCAGGTCACTGCGCCCCCATTGTACAGACTGGCCCAGCCCTCAACACGTCCCTTATGAGACAGGCATCATGAACAGTCACTGAGGGAAATGAGACCAGAGTGCCCTGAAGAAAGGGGGCGCAGGGGGGGCGGAGGAGGGACCAGAGGAGGGGGCCCGAGAGGGGCAGGAAGCAGAGACTGACTGTCCCACAGCAACTTGTCTGCGTCCTGCTACCGAAGCCCACCTGTTCTCCGTCCCCCACGTTGGCGGCGTCTGCGTCTGCGCCTGCGCATCCAGCTGTCGCCCAGCTACGGCTGGCTCCCTCCAGAAACTGGCGTCCTTGCGTCACCCACCGGCCTCTCCTGCTTAGTGCCATTGCAGCGAAGCCTGGGGAGGGGGGTGGGCATCGGTCCAAGGGTAAGGATACTATGTCCTGCCCTCCTGTTCCTACCTCCCACTGTCACAGAAGCCAAACCAAACAACCAGCATGTGCCTAAATGTTAAGGGAATCTGTAATCCTAACCAGGCGACGTGAAAACTGAAGAAGATCAACTCCCAACATGAACGGTCATTACAGTAAGTAACAACGACAGACGGCCGACGCAGCGGCAACTCCAGGCGTTTCTGATCCACACAGCCCACCGAGTGAGCGCAGCCCCTCAGAGGCAGGGCCGGGAAGCAGGGCGACCTGATTCACATGGTCTCCAACAGAAAGCAGACAAAAGCCTAGGGAGACCGGCTAAGGTTGTGTCACGGACACCGGCCGACCCACGCGCAGCCCGCCCGAGGGCTCGGTGGAGGCAGACAAGCCCCACGCCACCATCACCGCGGGGGCCAGGGACCTATGATTATGGTCTTGGTCCTGGACACAGCGCCCTGGCACCGCTTTCCTTAAGATCAGAGTCCTCGACGTGTAACTGAGAGCAACAGAAGAAGTGAAGGAACTGGACTTAGAACCCGAAATCTGCTGGATCGGGTCTAAGACTGCCAACTGTCCGTGTAAAGCGTGTGTCTACCTTAACAGTTTAAAGTCACATCTGCAGTCACGTCTGAATCAAACGAGCACGCCTTCCTGTTACCGCTCGATCCAGGAAGCCTGTGTGCGCGGGAGGTTGGATCTCAGGCTGCACACGGCACTCGGGCCCGAGACCCTGTGAGCACGGAGCAAACAGCTTCACAAGGGCTCAGACCCACCCCGAAGCCAGCCCGGGAGGAGGGGCTGTTCCAGAGTCTGCCCGGAGCCACACAGCCAGGACCAGGCGCTCTGCGGCTCGGACCCCAAGGCTGCCCCTTCCCGAACAACGTTAGCAACAGAGCCGAAATACACCTTTGGAGAGGACGGCCCCACCTGAGCACGGAAACGTCTGAGCAAGGGCTACCCGGAGCCCAAAACTCTAATCCGGACCGGCGCGGGGGAGCCGCACAAGTGGCCCCGGTAGTGACTCCAGTCACAAGTAGAGGGACAGCAGTACAGGGGCCAGGAGCCACTTGCTATGTGCCGATTCCAAATGAAACTTAGAAGAGACCCCGCACGGAGCAGGTGCCCCTGGAAAGTAACCCCTACCTCACGCAGTAGGGTTAGGTATACTTGAGGGCCACCTTAGGCAATTTAAACTTTTGAAAAGTAACTCCAGCAAACGATACCATATAAGGTCAGATGCATTTCGGGCTCACAATTCTAACACATTCTAATCACACTGCATTTACACTTGCAACCAATGATCTGAGGGGACTTTCAAAAGAGCTACACCTTCTGCCTCTTTGTTGCGTCTCCCGCCCCGCCCTCAATAGAAGGGATAGAGGAAAAGTTTACTCCAAGTGACTTGTCAACAAAAAATTCGCACTTTTGATTTTACTAAACGTGCAGTTTGTAAGGAGCGTGGGCCTAACTTGTAATTAAATGGGCCAGGGCAAATATTCTTGAGGGAAAAGGTTCATCAAAGTGCATAAAAGAGTCCCTTTTTCTTTCACCATCAAGGACGTTATTGGGATCGCTGGTAAAATCTGAGCAGATCTGCGGCTCAGACAACAGAGCCGTATCAATGTTAATTTCCAAACTGTGATAATTATTTTTTGTTTATACAAAATATCCCTGCTTTTAGGAAACAGCCACATAAGCACCTGAGTGAGAAGACATCATTATCTTACTCGGCTCAGAAAAACACACACACACACACACACACACACACACACACACGCACGCACACACACACACACACACACAGGGCCGGAGTGAGGAGAGAGGACAAAGCAAAGACAAAGAAAGGACAAAGCAGGAACGTCTGAGGATCCGGAAGGCTGTCATGATTCTTTGTACTATTCCTGCAACTTCTAAGCCTGAAAACACCCGGTTCCTATAAAGAGGGGTGGAGGCTTTTACCCTCCAGAGGCAGTGCCGACGGGTGGAAGAGTGTCACTTGAAGGGGACTGTCATAACGGCATTTGAGAGGCTGCCCCTGACCCTTCATTTCCAAGTAGATTTTCCTAAAATGAACTACAAGTTTCTCAGTGCCTTCAGATGAATCAGACGGCCTGGTGGGCTTCTTCCAGACCCCCCCAAAGTCTCGAAGTCTGCACGTGAGAGCGTGACGCCGCCGGGGACCTGCCATCTTCCTGTCACTGAACCCCCCACTGTGACTGGTTTCTCCAACACACCAGCACTTTCAGCCTGGAGCTTGGAGACTCACAAACCAGAGCCCACGGGTCAAACCCCGCCCCTTTCTGTACATAGATTTTATTGGAAAACCTCCACACCCATTCTGGCTTCCACCCTCCAAGGGAAAAGCTGAGCAGCTGTGAGAGACCCCCCCCCCCAAAGCCAAAAATACTTCCCTAATCTGGACCTTCACAGAAAGAGTTGACTGACTTTGGCCCTAGAGCTCCCAAGTGTTCAGTGACATTTGTGGCATCTTTAGAATCTTGAAGCTGCCTTGAGGCTGAGGGAGGAGGACATCAGGGGCCGTCACCGCGGCACAGTGACCGTGACCTCCTGGAGGAGCGGCCTGCGCCATCACAGGACGCTTCACTTGCCTTCGGGTCTCGGTGATCTCCCAGCCCCACCTCCCGTTAGCTGGGATCCGGAGTCCTCCTCTGGTGGATCCGGAAGCCCAACGAGGCAAAGCAGGCCGAGCTCTCGCGT